>CATIWO010507192.1:0-13157 GCA_949673435.1 Macaranga tanarius
ATTTTTTTTAGGTTAGGTTCTTTATAAAAGAGAGGTTTTTGTGTTGGAATCAATGATTCAACATTATTATTTTCAGTTTTTTTTTTAATTTAGAGTTTTTGTAAGCCATAAGTGGCTGAATTTTCTTTTTCTAGTCAAGGATATCAAGGTATGATTCATAAATAAATTGTGAGAATTTGTTTTCATTGTTTTCTCTTCTCAAATATCTCAATATTTTCTATGCTTATTGTTATTTTGTTCAATTAAGATTATTGACATCTTGATTGAATGAATATTGCTAGTTAAATCTGTAAATCCGTAATTGTTTATTTAATTTAGCAAAGTGGTAAATCTACACACTTATTGAATTAAATCCTTAAGGCTAGTGTGGGTGAATTTATTTAGTCCAATTTAAATAATTGAGCTTGTGTATTATTAATTAGAATTGGTAGCTTTTCTAATTCTTAATGCTATTTCTCAATTAAATCCTAAGAGCTTGTTTAGTAGTTGTTGGGAAATAAGATTTATTAGAATATCTTATCTCTTTTAAATTAATATTAAGGAAGAGTAGAATACTAGAGCTTGTTAGTATTCCTAACCAATTTATTTGAGGAGTAGAAATTTATCTATTGGCGTTCGATGATCAATTTGAATGAATCATAACCGAGATATCTTTTGACTAGAAGTTTTTAATATTTGATTTAATCTTTTTAAATTTTCTACTTTATGATTTATTTATTTTACTTTGAATTTATTTTTCCATAAACAAAAATCCCTTTTTTATTTCTTGTTTCAAAAGAAAATTTTAGATTTAATAATTTGATCAATCTCTTGGGAAACGACTCTACTCAACCCTTGCTATAAATATTTATTTCAGACTAGAATTTTATTTTTGTTGGATTCGACACCCACCAAATTTTGGCGCTGTTGCCGGGATTGGTGTCATTATTGATCTGAATTTTTTTTTATGACTCGTACTTCTCGTGGAAGTGAATTGAATATTAATTCAGAAATAGAGAAGATAACCTGAAGATTAAAAAAGACAACTAAATAACAAAAAGCTTCTTCGTCCTCTTCATCACAAACAGAAATAGTTATTGATTTGTTAGAATTTTTCAAAGAACTTGAAATAATGGCTGAAGCAGATCAACTTTGAGAAGGATGGCTAATCCGGATATTAACCACAAGCCTTTGTGCATTGAGCTCCCTAACATTGAGGTAATTTTTGAACTAAAATCTGGTTTGATTCATTTATTACCTACCTTTCATGGTTTTGCAGGAGAAAATCCTCATAAACATCTCAAGGAGTTCCATGTAGTTTGTTCCAACATGAAACCACAAGGAGTAAGTGTTGAACAAATCAAAATGTGAGCCTTCCCCTTCTCTTTGACAGAAAAAGCTAAAGATTGGATATACTATCTCCCACCTGGTTCAATAATAACGTGGAATGAATTGAAAAGGTAATTTTTGGGAAAATTTTTCCCTGCCTCTCGAGCCACATCCATTAGAAAAAAGATTTATGGGATTCGCCAATAAATTGGAGAAACTCTCTATGAATATTGGGAGCGGTTCAATTAATTATGTGCAAGCTGCCCTCATCATCAAATTCTAAACCAGCTCTTAATTCAATACTTTTATAAAGGATTGGTGTTGTCAGATCGTAACATGTTTGATGCTGCAAGTGGTAGAGCTTTGGTGGACAAAACACTCATTTAAGCTAAGGAATTAATCACCAAAGTGGCTGCCAATACTCAACAATTTGGCACTAGAAAAGATCATCCAATCAAGAAGGTTAATGAGGTAAGTATCAATTCCATTGAACAAAGGCTTGACAATTTAACTTCTCTTATGCAGAGATTTGTGGTTGGAAATTATCAACAAGTGAGGTATTATGGAATTTGTTTACATCATAATCATCCTACGGATATGTGCTCCACTCTTCAAGATGAAGAACACTTGAATGCTATACAAGGATTTCAAGGACAGCAATACTAGAAGAAATATAATCCTTTCTCTTCTACCTATAATCCTGGATGGAGAGACCACCCAAATTTGAGCTACAGATCAAGACCAAATAATTTCCAGCAGTATGGATATCAACTGCGACAATCAGCTCCTGCTCCTCCTCCACAAGGATTCCAGAGATCCACATTTGATGCTCCTTCATCATCTAAGCCTGGTATAACTTTAGATCAAATAGTTACTGCTATAGCTACTAACATGTAGTAATTTCAATAAGAAACCAAGGCCAATATACTAAATTTGGAGAATCAGGTGAGCCAACTAGCTACCATAGTAGGGAAATTAGAGAGCCAAAATTATGGTCATTTGCCATCTCAACCGAAAGTCAATCCTAAGTAGAATGTGAGTGCTATGACGTTAAGGAATGGAAAAGAACTAAAAGAACCAGCAAAGAAAGCTTCAAAATTCATTGAAGATGAAGAATTAGAGAAAGAGATGGAGCTGTCATAACCAGGTAAGTCAGTCACATCTCAAACTAAACAACCTTTAGTCATTCCTCCTCATTTTCTAAGTAGACTAGTTAAATCTAAGAAAGAACAATTAGAAAAAGATATTTTGGATGTGTTTTGAAAGGTAGAAATAAATATTCCTCTTCTTGATGTTGTTAAACAAGTGCCAAGGTACGTATAATTCCTTAAATAATTATATACCAATAAAAGAAAACTGAAGGGGGATGAGAAAATCCATATGAACGAAAATGAGTATGTTGTTTTTCAAAAGAAATTACCTCCAAAGTGTAAGGATCCAGGTATATTCACTATTCCTTGTAAAATAGGTAATTTAAAAATTAACATAGTATTGATAGATTTAAAAGCATCTATAAATGTCATGCCTAGCTCAATTTATCATGCTTTGAACCTGGTACCACTTAAAGATACTAATGTGATTATTCAGCTAGCTGATAGGTCCAATGTGTATCCTGAAGGAGTTTTGGAAGACATTTTGGTGCTAGTTGATAATCTATTATTTCCAGCTGATTTTTACATTTTAGACATGGAGGATGAACATTCTTCAAAATTAGTCCCCATCTTATTAGGAAGACCATTTTTGAAAACAGCAAGGATAATGATAGATGTTGCAAATGGCATATTAACTATAGAGTTTGATGGGGAGAAAATAAAATTTGATATTTATGCAGCCATGAGGTATCCTTTTGACATTGATTGTATTTATAAAATTGATACAATTGACTCCTTGACACAACATGTTTCTGATTTAATCGGAGAAGATGACTTGAAGTTGGCAATAGCCAACAACTAAGATTTTTGATCCTAAGGGCACTGGTTGAAGAGTAACAATGCATTACGTCTAGCCTCCAGACGTTAAATAAAGGGTGCTGGTTGGGAGGCAACTCAACATATTTTATTTTATTTTAGTTTGCATTTTTTTTAATACCTTATGTGCCCTCGCTTAAGAGTATTTTTTTCCTTCTAACTGCTTCTTCAACCTTCAGCACATGCACATAAACTTACATGAATTTTGGCATGTCATACAGCTGGTACATTAATTTTTTTAATTATGGGTTAAAGCTTGGTGTTAAAGGTAAATGTGAGTTGAAATAAGGTAAAATTTTAAGTTATAAGTTTTTCCTCTCTTTTATTTTTTTTTATTTCCTCTTTGTTTTACTTTTTCTTTTTATTTAAAGTTTTTTTTTACTCTTTACTTTTCCATTTGTTTATTTTTCTTTTACTTCTTTTTTTTTCAACCCTAACCGACACTCTTTCCCTCTACAACCCACTCTTCCCTTTCATCAACAGCTCTACAAACCCACAAATCTTTAGCTTTTTAATTCATCCCACTCTCGACTGCATCTCTACAAATGGCGTTGGCACTTTATTGAAAAGTATGGTGAGCTTGGATCAGACAACCAAGCACCGACCAGCATCTCGCCATCTTCAGCTGAGCATTGCTTCACTGTCGAGCAATCTGACAACCACGAGCAAGGTCCGACAGTCGCCTCTTCAGTAACAGCCGAGCGACAACCTCTTCTGCTGTTCTTCTTCTTCAATTCCAGCCGCTCTTCATCTTCGTCTTCATCGGCCGTAATAGCCCTTACCAAAATTAGGTTCCGTTCATATGCAGCCCTCACCAAAATTGGGTTCGGTTCATATGCAGCCTTCACCGACACTAGCTCATGGGTCTTTCGGTTTGTTATTTTCCTTCAATTTGTAATGACCTTAATTTTTGGTAATTATGGATTCATTTTTGGTGATTGCTTGAGTTGAGTTACAACTTTTTTGATAATAGTCTGAGCTAATTTTAATTGATCTTTGGTCATTAATTGAGTTTAATTTGTTGGGTGTTGGGGTGTAGTTTTCAGATGGGTTGATTTCTTTTCAAATTTCTAATGCTTACAGCTAGTGCTTAATTAAGTTGAATTTTGTTTTAGTTATTTCTTTTGGAATCAGTTCCCTTGAATGATATTTTTTTTGGTACAATTCCATTACAGTGTTTTGTTGGGTAGAATTAAAAATGGTGATTAAAAAAAACAAAATTTGAATTTTTAGAGTTAAAATTGATAAGTGGCTGTTGCAATTGAATTTCTTGGGCATATCATATTCTGGGTAATTTATTAATTAAATCTTTGGATCATATATTTCTTGGATATTGTTTGAATTGATATGCTAATATTGCTTGAACATTATTGATTTAAGAAATTGGTTGCCATTGGTGGTTGAATTAATTGAGGGTAAATGCTCTTGATATATGATGACTGCTAAAGTATAGTAATTTGTTTCTTCTTGATAATTATTTTTTTCTACTATGCTTTTGTTATGTTGAGCTAACCTTTAGATTAAAGGAAGAATGCATGAGTTGGATAGGAGGGAGCATAACATGCAGCAGTCAATGGGCAGAAATTTTGCATATTTTGGATAGTGGCAATCATCTTTACTTCCTCTAATTTTTTTTCTTTATTCAGGACAGTATCTTTACCTACCATTTTTGTTTTATTTTTTTTGGCTGTATTTTGATCATAGCTTTATATTGGGGACAATGTAAAGTTTAGGTGTGAGGGAAGGGATACTGAATTTTTGGATAATTTTTTGGATTTTTGGATAATTTTTTGGATTTTTGGATGATTGTATAACTATAATTCTGCACTATATCATTTCTGTATAATATCACTGCACTTTATTATATTTTACTAGGTATTCTGATGTTTTTAAAAGATATGAATATAATTTTCAGATTTGCTAAATTATTATGGATATTGTAGCAGAAATTTATATGTTTTAATTATGATTTATTACAGCTATTTGACTGTTTTTGAGCAAACAAATATGGAAGCATCTCTTAACCATATTTATTCTCCTTTGAAAAATTGAAGTACAGCTTCTCATGTATCTAACTTTAGTTTTTAAATTTTCTTGAGACATCATTTAACTGGTCTAATTTGTATAATAAAGTTGCAGGATTGAAGCACAAATTTTTACCCTTTGATATTTGTTTGTGAGATTTTGAGCCTAAATAAACATACATATATGTGTTCTTATTTTTTTTGTGAGTGTGTCCAATATAGATTGTGAATTCTAGAACTTGCTATGAGATTCATTTTGAGGTCACGTTCTTAATTCATTTCAGTAAAATGAAAAGGGCATTTAGGATGATAACTATTTTCTTTTAAGCATTTTTCTTGCTAGCCTATATTTTTATCCATTAGCAAGCCCTTTCGAGCCTATAGCCATTTTCTTGGAAATAACCTGTAAAAAAAAAAATTTAACCTGAGCCTATTTTATTTGAAACCATAATTTTGACTCTTTTAATTGTTGAACTAATAAATGAATTGTTTTTAAGAAATTTCTATAGATTCTGAGCTTAATAACTTAAAAAAGAAAGATCCAAAGAAAGGAAAGCATCTGTAGTGGTTGGTGGTTGTGAAATTATAATAAGCTACATTAAGGTCAAAATGCTTGATTTGTTTGAAAAAAAAAAAGAGCAACAACAGCTTGGCCCACGATGAGGAAATAAAAGATTCTATCTTCTTTAAATTGCAAGAATTCTTTCCAAATTAAATAGAAAGTATTTGTTTATTATGTTCAACTTATTTTTAGCCTAAATTTTCCTTTTTCCATACCTTTGACCTCAGCCCCATTACAACCCAATTAAAGACCCTTTGATTTCTATATGAATTAACGGTTAGTGGTGGAGATTTGATTGAATGGCAAGCATATGGTAATTCCTTTTTATTTTGTGACTTGAGTGCTTTATTGTAAAATACTTAGCCTAAACACTTGAGTGATTTGAGTGATATGTGAGGGTATTAAGTTTTGCATCTTTGGATAACATTGAAAGATTATTTGAATTGATGATAAATATATTTAAAAAAAACAATTTTTTTTTCTTGAGGCATGTTGAGTTTTGAAAAAAATTTGAAGAGCATGTATGACAAGGTTAGGGGGTGTGGAAATTGATTTGTTTGAGGACAAGCAAAGGTTTGGTGTGGGGGAATTTGATGAAGCAAAATATTCCTATTTATTTTTATTATAAATTCCTATTTTTATGCTTAATTGGTAAAATAAATATTTGATTTAATTCCTATTCTATCTTTTTAATAGGAAATCTTGGTAATACAGAAAAGGAACCAAAATTGGATTTTTAAAGTCAAAAATTGAGCAAAAAGTAAAGTGCAGTCTGGGCTACATTTTCAACAGGAATTCGAACTTAAGCGTGCCCACGGATGCTTGCGCGAAAATTGTATAGTGTAGATTTTTAGGGACTGCTGTTATTAGAATTTATTTTAGCTAATTCTTCTGCCCTATTTTGGCAGCAAATTCAGCCTCTGAAAAATTCTTAGTTTATATAATTATCTTTTGGAGAATTTTTTAGGCTAGGTTCTCTATAAAAAGGGAGGTTTATGTGTAGAGAAGGGAGGAATCATTCATTCAACATTATATTTTTCAGTCTTTTTTATTTTTAATTTAGAGTTTTTGTAAGTCATGAGTGGCTGAATTTTCTTTTTCTAGTGAAGGATATTAAGGTATGATTCATGAATAAATTTTGAAAATTTGTTTTCATTATTTTCTCTTCTCAAATATCTGAATATTTTCTATACTTAATGTTATTTTGTTCAATTAAGATTATTGACGTCTGATTTTGATTGAATAAACATTGCTAGCTAGTTAAATCTGTAAATCCGTAATTGTTTATTTGATTTGGCAAAGTGGCAAATCTACACACTTATGGAATTGAATCCTTAAGGCTAGTGTGGGTGAATTTATTTAGTCCAATTTAAATAATTGAGCTTGTGTATTATTAATTAGAATTGGTAGTTTTTCTAATTCTTAATACTATTTCTCAATTAAATCCTAAGAGCTTGTGTAGTGGTTGTTGGGAAATAAGATTTATTAGAAGATCTTATCTCTTTTAAATTAATATTAAGGAAGAGTAGAATACTAGAGCTTGTTAGTATTTATAACCAATTTATTTGAGGAGTAGAAATTTATCTATTTGCATTCGATGATTAATTTGAATGAATCATAATCGAGATATCTTTTGACTAGAAGTTTTTAATATTTGATTTAATCTTTTTAAATTTTTTACTTTATGATTTATTTGTTTTACTTTGAATTTATTTTTTCATAAACAAACATCCCTTTTTTATTTCTTATTTCCAAAAGCAAAATTCAGATTTAAAAATTTGATCAATCTCTTGGGCAACTACTATACTCAACCCTTGCTACAAATATTTATTTCAGAGTAAAATTTTATTTTTGTTGGATGACACCCACAATTTTAATTTATAATTTATAATTTATTAAAATCATTTAATTATTTATTTTAAAATATATATATTATTTATATTTTGTGCAATGTGCGGATAGACGATTAGTTATTTTAAATTTTTTAGCACAAGAAAAGCTAACACAATTGGTAATTGATAATGATGTATCATTAAATTTTTTTCATTAATTATAAAAATTTCTTTTTTTTCGTTTTGAATTTCTTCATAAAAAAATTTTATTTTTAGCCATTGCGAATTATCTTTCATATAACACCTCTGCCTATCATTAACTCCACTAGTATACTTAACCAATAAAATCATGATATGAGAGATATTACCATAACTAATAGAAAAAAAAATCTCTTGATAACAAATATATAAAATGGAAGCATTAAATTTAATTACAAATGAACCATAATCTTTATATATTCAAGAAATTTATTTGATGGCATTTGGCTTGCTACAATTTAGTAAATACATATATTTTTATATACTTAAATAAATTATTGTCACCACACCATACGTCCATATCATAATACAACTACAAGAGTAATAGTTATAATACATTTCATTTCAAAATAAAATAACATAATAGGCTCTAATAACTCTCTCTCAACTTCTAAAGATCTCCATCTCGGCCACCTCGTAAATCACCGTGGTCCACTGCATTGTTATCTCTCAGCTACTAGCTAAATAGGTACTATTCACCTATACTGAAAATTTTATAATAAAAGAGTATGGAACTAAACCATAAGAATCTCTTAATCCACCATCCAATAATTAAAGCAATAATAAACAAATGAGAAATAAAATAAATTATTAATATTCAAATGATTTTTAAGATTCCAAAAATGAAGGCATTAAGGCAATTTCTCTAAAATCACCCATTAATACTAGAGGCTCAACCATTAAATAAAATAAAATAAATCACTACATCGAATTCTCATATAGCATCCTAACCGAGCTCATTACAAGAGCATTATCAAGGTAAACTATACACATATTACCGTGATCTCAAACATAATGTTATTCAACACTATACTGAACACCAAGCGATTAAATCAGTATACAAATGACATTTGCAATACTGCTTAAGTGTTATCAACACTTAAGCCAATAATAACTCGAATGCCAATCCAAATTAATATATGTATCGGCCCTAGACAACAACTATACATATACCTCGGATATGGCCTTGCATCTATAAGGTAAAATATGTACCCGGCTCCTGGTAACGGCTATGCATACTACCAACTTACATCTATAAGGTAACATATATACTCGACTCCCGACAACTGCTATACATACTTACCAACTTAAACTTATAAGGTAATATGTGTACCCGGCTCCTGGAATTGGCTATACACATTTACCAACTCACTTCTATATGGCAACATGTGCATCTGACCCCAGGCATCGGCTATACACATTTACCAACTCATATCTATATGGTAACATGTGCATTCGGCACCTGGAAACAACTTTACACATTTACCAATCTATAAACTGGCATGTACATCTGGTCACTAGCATCGGCTATACATGCTAACTTAACCATAAATCTATAAGGTAAAATATGCACCCGACCCCAGGCAACGGCTCTACACATTTACCCACTTATTCACCTTACATCTATAGAGTAAAATATATATCCGGCCCACTAGCAATGACTATACATATCTACTAACCCTGCCATATCCCAAACATAGTATTACTAACTCTTAGTACCCTATACGCTTAATATTATATCATTCTCTAAGAGTTCTCATGTGTTCAGGTATCATTTATATTTTCTTATGCCTTTCTTTTCACATCCATTTCGAATAATGTTATTAATTGTCATTCTCTTGTAAATCTCCAATGTCTTCCCTATTTGATCATTATTATTGTAATTTCCAATATTATTTTTGTGTTGGATTTTATTGGGGCATATTATATCTTTAGTCTCTATATCAGCCACTTAGATACTTTCTGTATTCACTTTAAAATTTGAATGTTGTAACATTCTCACTTTGACTTCACTATTCTTTAGTTATGATATCATTTCCAAAAGGAATAAAGTTATACATACATATATACATACATATATATATGCATACATTTACTTAACATTATAATATCACTTTTTCAATCTTATAGAATTCGGTTCCATTCACGTTTCGAATATGCCATTCACTTTGGTATATATCTTATTTCCTTATTTCGATACTTTCTTGATTCAATTTATTATTAATCATAAATTTAGTCTATATGTCTAAGACTTGAGAATTCATTCTCGTTACTTGATATATCTATGATTCAATTCCACTTCATATCGATAGTCAAACTTAAGGATTTAAACTTTTCAACTTTCCTTTTCCTTTAAGAAGTAAGGATCCACATCAACTCCAAGTTCACTTGTTAAATTCAATCACATAGTTACATCTATTTATAACTCAATCATACATATTTTTTATTTTCTTTTGTACTTTACTTTTCATATGTACCAATTTCAGCATAACCTAAATTATAAATTTAGTCTCTATGTCCGAGACTTGAGGATTTATCCACTTTACCCGGTATGTCGGGGATTCCATTACACTTTAGATCAATAACTATGTTTTCATTTTACTTAATATAACTAATTCATATAATTTCTAATGTTCACGTATGTTCCTCAATGTTTCAGTTCGAGTTTATGTTTCAAAGATTATGTTTCGGTTCGTTTATAGTGTAGAAATGAGCTATAGAGGTGGATCCTCAGTACAGAGGCGCTGCCTTAGTACTATTGAGCCACTGCCTGGGTACTGAGGCACCGCCATCTCTTTCCATTGAGGCATTGCCTTAATGCTACTCAGGCGTTGCCTTATCGTTCAGACGTATTTTGCACTAAAATTTTAACAGAATTCAACCTAAAAATTCATAATTTTGACCCTAATATTATCATAGATGATTACAATACAAGTTCCAGTCCTTAAAGCATACTAAAACACATTAATGTGTATAATCCGCAAGCGCACAGAATCGTATCAAGTAGTAATAAAAGATATCGTCCCACAGAGATTGGAGGTTAAGTACTGTAATAGTCACTATGTTTGATTGTTTAGACAATAAAATAGAGTTTAGAATTTTAAAGGAATAAATTTAAATTAAAAAAAACACAAATTCAATGCAATTGTAAAAGGCTAGGGTTCCTTATTCTCAATTGACCATTTCAAAGGATTGATTACATAATAGGGTTTACACTAGTTCTAATTCATTTTGAAGGGATCTTAAGAATTATAGATTTTCCTCTAAGATAAACCTATAATTAATTAGAGATTAATCAACACTAAGTTAACCGGATCTCACCAACCTAATGCCTTTTAATTCTAATTTTAAACACAATCTTTAATTAATATTAACCCACTTAACTGTCTCTTAACTAGCTAAGTAATCAATAGGTCATTGCCATTATCCTACAAACCTATCTCTAGATTAAGCCTATAGTGTCCATTCAATTTTAGGTTGATCAGTCCTAAAACGACATTAAGCACAACAACAACTAATGAATTAAATCTAGCAACCTAACAAAATCACAATAAGCACATGGTCAATTCATAATAAGAACCCTAGAAAAGATCTAGCTACTCATGTTAAAGAGAAAAGAAAACAAATAAGGAATGAAAACAATTCTGAACATTATAATAAATAAAAGAGTGATACAAGAAAAACCCCTTTTCAATGATGTCAAGATAGCCTTGCTCTTCTAACTTCAAGCCAAGTATCACTTTTACTATGAACTAAACAAATGAAAATATATTCTGAAATAAAAATAACTTAAAAATAGGAAGAATGGGAATAACCCAAAAATAAGAACAACCCTTTAATAAATATGAAATGGTCATATTTATAGACCTAAAAACCTAGTGAGAAAGGTAATCTAACCCCCCTCAAACTCTATCTAATCAAAAGATAAAAGATAAGTCCCTATCTATCTAATCTTTAGCTAAAAATTATCATTTCATGGGTTGTGACATAAGTCAGGCATGGGTGCGCTAGAAAATGGCATGGCTGCGCAAGAAACAACTTCATGCTGAACTCTATGAGTGGCACGGCCGTGCTCGATTTTGGCATGGCCGTGCCACTCTGTAACATGACCAAAAACACTCTCAGGCACGGCCATGCAATAAATAAACACGGCCACGCTCATCCCCAATGTAGATAAGTTTTAATCTTGAGTCTTTAGCCTATCCAAACTTCAAGAATTGATCCAATCTTCATCCCAATGCATCCTACAAAACAAAATACAAAAGAAATTATCTAAAAACAATTAAATCTTAATAATTAAGACAAAATAACAAAACTAACTAATTAAACTAAAAACCAACTAACTAATGCAACTAATAAACCTATAATGCAATAAAATAGAGTGCTTAAAATATGTGTTTTTCATACTCATCACACGTATTTGGACATATATATGCATTGTTATCCATAATAAAAAACACAATCTTTCAACATTATAACTCAAGAATTTCAAACTAAAAACTTAAAGAGAAATAATAAAAGACATCTACTCACAAGTTTAGAAGCTCAAAATTGACAAACTGTGATCTTCTAGGAATCTTAGCTACAGTGCTCTTGATCTCCTTCTTCTTCTTCTTCTTTTTTCTTTTCTTTCTTATTTTCTTCTTTTCTGCTTTGCTTCTGCATTCTTAACATATAAACTTGTATTTTTTTTAATCTTTCATGATTCAACTCATTCCCTCATAAGTCCCCACCTCTTCTTTTTCTTTCAATTTAGTCCTTATTTACTTTCAATTTCATCTAAATCTTTAAACTAGATTTTATTTTCATTAAATCATCCATAACAAATTTTCTCAAAATAATAATACTCAATTATCTTCAATTAGCCCCTTTCATGCTATTTAATTATTTATGAGGACACGGATATTACATTTCAAATCACCAGTAATCCCTCATTTTTTATTTCTTTTAATTTTTTTAATTTCTTTGCATTCAGTAAATATAAATTTATAATTTGTTTTTGTAACACCCTCCAGGTACTACATACAAGTGTCCATACTTATCAACATACACGTGGTATATGAAATTTTTTTTATTGACCCTCGTAAAATATATATATAATACAAAAACTCTTGATAAATTTACATTTTACTTTTTATGTACATATATAATTTGATATCAAAGTAGATACATAGTTTAAATACAAAATATTTGAATAAAATGATGATGATGTTCATGAGGATGGAGATATTGACACCAAGCCTGCCTTTGACCCGCCAAAGCTCACAAAATGATGCACTTCAAGCTTCCTAATTAATCAAAGCCTGAAAGCCACAATTGCAAAGGAATGAGCTTGCAACTCAATAAGCAATTATTACAATAATATTACATATAGTTCTTCTCAAGAACTAATTTAGAGAAGTAAATTAAAATAGTTCAAAGTGGT
>CATIWO010507299.1:0-20521 GCA_949673435.1 Macaranga tanarius
TTTATTTAACATAATGCTAATGGAGTAATGCTTCAAATAAATAAACACTTTATTTAAAAGAACATTACATGGCCATTTGGGATAATATACAATGTCATAATACATGATTGCCTCTAGGGCATATCATCTATACTAACATAAACATCCCAATTTGTACACTTTCAAAAAGGGGCCAAATGTGAAAAGGTGCAAGGAAAGGTTGCCTAAACTACTCGGTACCACCGTGCTGAGTCGGGCTGGAGTCGGCACACTGTGCCTCTATCACGACTCTGCATGTAGGCACGAGTCGGCACTAGTCTTTAATAGCTTGGGATGACTTGGCATGGAGGGAATGAGTCGGTGCCAACACTGGCTATCACGAGTTAGCACCAAGGGATGAGTCGGCACGAGCTCTTCTTTCCTTCCTTTGACTTTTTAGACACCAAACTTCATTCTAATGCACTCCAATGCAGCTTTAAGTATGAGATTAGCCTAAAAAAACCTACAAATTACACAAACAACAGAAAAACATACAAATAACAACAATAATATAATGATTAAACATAATGCAAATGTAAACTAAAGAAAAAGTCAACAAAATGATCCTAAATGACTATGCTATTTTGCATACTATCAAATTCCCCCACACTTAGGCCTTGCTTGCCCTCAACCAAGAGATAAAGATTTAAGTAAGAAAAACAACAAAAAATTCTATCTTCTCCAAAATAAATGTAGCTATCTCAATAAGTCATCTTAATCATAAAAGAAATTTTAAGAAAAAGATAGTTAATGACTAAACTTCTAATGCTCAACAATGGTAGAGAAAACAAGTTTCATAGTATAAACAATAAGTTTAACAAATTATCTCAATTTATTAAGAACAAAATAAAAAATATAAAGTCAAGGTGCTAACCAAACTATCTAGCCAAAATATTCATTCTTCAAACTTAGAATTTCTAACGACTCAAATAGCCATTGGGACAAGGTTCAATCATATGCATAAACTAACATTTCTCATGGCATATTTAGACATATTTGTTTTCTTTTATTTTTACTAGTGGGTGCATTTTATACTCCATCCCACTATTTTTTTTCTTTTTCTTTTTTTTTCTAGTGGGTGCATTTTATGCTCCATCCCACTATTTTTTTTCTTAAAGTTGCAATGTCACATACTCTTTCCGAATGAATGCAATTAAGGAGCAAACTCACTTACACACAACTTACTCAAGATACGTCACATAACAAGCATAAATTTTCTTTTTTATACTATATATATATATATATATATATATATATTAGTGTCCTCATCCATTATTGAAAAGCTAGTATTTCATATTATGACTATAGTTTCCTTAAGGCTTCCTAAATCAATAGAAACTGAGCTTAAGTCCATAGCATCCTAGCTTTAAGCATAGTTAGAAAATGGACTAAACATTCTTAAGATTTTGAAAAGAATAAAAAGCGATAATAAGAAAAACTTAAAACCTATACTAAAAGAAACTCTAAAATTCTACCAATTGAGCGTAAAAAGTTAAATTACTACATGGCATAAAGAGAAAAATTCAAGCACAATCAAAATGAACTTATAAAAGAAGCTACTTATGGATGTAGAGAAGATAAAATAATGCAAAATAAAACACAAACACACATGCATAACAACCTAAACATAAAAAAATGACAACATACATAATAATAATAATAACTAATACTACCCCTTCCCCCACACTTAAAATACACATTGTCCCCAATGTGAAACATAAAAGAAAAGGTAGGCAAAAGAGAAAAACTCTCTCAATCCTCCAAAGAAGATGGTGGAGGAGACTCAATGTATGACCACAACATGCAAAGTATTAGCTCATCTTGTACTCTATCCTCCTTTGGCGATTATCGAGTTGGTGATTAAAAGCTGCCATGCTACTCAATTAGCATTGCATCTCCCTTTGGTTCTCCAAAACTTGCTCCTAAATGTGCAAGTCACTACTAAAATATCCACTTGCACCTCCTTGCATAAGGTAAGGAAGAGAAGGTACATCATCATGGGGTGCCTCTTCTTGTTGCTCTTCATCGCCCATATTTGGCTCCTCCTCATCATGTTCATCAACCTTAACATGAGATTCATCATCTTGGTCACCCACAACATATGGATGTGGAATCCCTTTCCAACATGACCTAGTATACACCGGGACTAAGCAAAAAGAAGCATCCACAACCTCACCTCTTATAAATGCTTGCTTAGTAAAATAAGAGCACTCAACAACACGGTCAAAAATAAATATAGTAAAGAAAATAAAAAATAAAAAGTAATGTGTATATGTAAATTAGGAAAGGAAAACATAAAAAATATAAATATAAAGGACAACAAATGTACAAAATATAAGTTAAAGGAAAAATACTAATAAACTTAAAATAAAAAAATGGAATAAATAAATATAGGAAGAAAAGAAATATTACTAATACTATAATATGGTGCAAATAAATGCAACAAAGAGAAAAATGACATAAAATAAAAGAAAGCCAATAGTAAAAAGAAATAAATAAAAAGAAATAGAATGTGAAAGTAATACCTTGCTACATTTAGTAGTCTATAGCTTGACCATACCTTTGCTAGGCTAAGGTGTAGAGAGAGAGATTGACTCCCTAGGAGCAATTGCTTCACCAACCAAATAAGGCTTGAGACGATGGCCATTTACCTTAAAAATTTCCCCCCTATCATTAACAATTTCAATTGCTCCATAAGGATGAACCTTGACAACCTTGAAAGGACCCGACCATCTTAACTTCAACTTACTGGGAAACAACTTCAACCTAGAGTTGTAAAGTAGAACAAATTCTCCCTCTTGAAATTCTTTCTTAGCTATATGCTTATCATGCCACAATTTAGTACGATCCTTATACAACTTTGCATTTTCATAAGCATTCATTCTTAACTCCTCTAATTCATTGAGTTGAAGTAGCCTTTTCATACCCACCTTATTCAAATCAAAGTTTAAAGCCCTTGTTGCCCAATATGCCTTATACTCAAGTTCCACATGTAAGTGACAAGGCTTTCCATTGATCAATTGGTAAGGAGTAAGGCCAATATGTGTTTTAAAGATTGTCCTATATGCCTATAGGGCATCATCTAACTTCAATGCCCAATCTTTCCTTGAAGAAGAAATCACTTTCTCAAGAATCCATTTGATCTCTCTATTACTCACCTCAACTTGCCCACTTGTTTGTGGGTGATATGGAGTAGCCACCTTATTTGTTACCCCATATTTCTTTAAAAGAGCTTCAATCACATGATTGCAAAAATGTGAACCACCATCACTTATTAATGCCCTAAGAGTTCCAAACTTTGGAAAAATAATTTTCTTTAGCATTTTCTTAACAACCTTTGCATCATTAGTAATGGTAGCTATTGCTTCTACCCACTTTGAGACATAATCAACCATGAACAATATATACTTGTAGCATTAAGAACTAGGAAAAGGACCCATGAATTCAATGCCCCAAACATAAAAAATCTGAACTTCAAGAATTCCTTTCAAAATCATCTCATGTTTCGTAGATAAATTACCCATTCTTTGGCACCTATCACATGTAAGCACACAATCTCTAGCATTCTTAAATAATGTAGGCTACCAAAAACCAGATTAAAGTACCTTAGAGGTTGTCTTTGATGCACCAAAGTGTCCACTTACATCCAAGGAATGACAATGTCTCAAAACATCTTGAACTTCATCTAGAGGAATGCACCTTCTAATCAACCCATTTCCACATCTCTTATAAGGCAATGGTTCCTCCAATAATATAACTTACTATCATGCAAGAATTTCTTCTTTTGGTGATAATCTAGCCTATAAAGAAGAACACCACTCATAAGATAGTTTGCAAAATCTACAAACCATGGGAGTTCTTTAGATACCAAAGTAAGAAGATGTTCACCATGACATGTCTCATTAATCAGCACACCATCATCATTTTTGTGTAATCCCTCTTGATCTAGCCTTGATAGATGATCCGCAATGAGATTCTCACTTACTTTCTTATCTCTCACTTCCCAATCAAACTCTTGAAGCATTAGAATCCACTTTAAGAGCCTAGGTTTTACATCTTTCTTACTTAGAAGATACTTGAGGGCAGCATGGTCGGAATACACAATGACCTTTTACCCCATAAGATATGCTCTAAATTTGTCAAATGCATAAATAATAGCAAGCAACTCTTTCGCTATGGTGGTATAATTAATTTGAGTATCATTAAGTAATTTGCTATCATAGTAAATCACATAAGGCTTGCCCTCTTTTCATTGTCCCAAAATATCCCCAACCATAAAATTACTTGCATCACACATAATCTTAAATGGTTGCTCCTAATTAGGTGGTTGCAAAACTGATGAGTGTGAAAAATACTTGTTTTGAGCACTCCATTTTATTGCATATTAGGTTTAGTAGTTGCATGTTTAGTTAGTTTTAGTTAATTTTGTTAGTTTTGTTATTTTATTTTAATTATTAGGATTTAAATATTTTTATGTTGAATAGATAAATTTTGTTGAGTTTTTGGTTGTAGGATGCATTTGAGATGAGATAGAGATAATACTTAAAGCTAAGATAAGATTGGAGCTTAAATTAGAAGGTTATCCTCACTTTAGGTTTGCAAGCCCATGCCATAATCGAGCATGCCCGTGCCTGGTTCTTGAAAAGAGCAAGTTATAGGGGTGCACGACCGTGCAAGAATCGTGCACGGCCATGCCTGACAATGGGACAACATGAGTTAAATTCTTGCACAACCATGCCATTTTCTTGCGCATCCATGCCTGACTGATGTGGCAGTCAACGAAATAAGAAGTTTAAGCTGAAGAATAGATAGATATAAGCTCATTTTTTAGTTCTTGATTAGATAGATTTTAAAAGGGTTTAGATTACCTTTCTCACTAGGTCTTTAGGTCTATAAATAGAACCATTTGATTTTCATTAGAGGTTAATCTTTTTTTGGTTTTCTATTCTTTTTGCTTCAGAATACATTTTCATTTTATTTTATTTTAGTTCGTAGTAGAGAAGATACTTGGTTTGAAGTTAGAAGAGCAAGGCTTCCTTACATTATTTGGAAGGCGGTTTTCTTGTATTAACTTTTTATTATTCATTATGTTTAAAATTATTTTCATTTCTCTATCATTTTCTTTTATTTTTAACATGAGTGCTTAGAATCCTTTTTAGAGTTCTTATTCTGAATTGACCATGTGCTTATTATAATTAATGTTAGGTTGCTAATTCATTGGTTATTATTGTGCTTAATGTCGTTTTAGGACTGATCACCCTAAGATTAAATTAATACTATAGGCTTAAATGAGAGATAAGTTCAGTAGGATTAGGCAATGACCTATTAATTGCTTGATTAGTTGAGAGACAGTTAAGTGATTAGTATTAATTAAAAGGTTGTGTTTAAAATTAGAATTAAAAGGCATTAGGTTGGTGAGAGCCAGTAAACTTAGTGTTAATTAATGTCCAATTAATTATAGGTTTTTCTGAGAGGAAAACCTATGGTTTCTACTATCCCTTCAAAATGAATTAGAAATAGTGTAGACATAGTTAGTTAATCAATCTTTTAAAATGGTCTAATTGAGAATAAGAATCCTACCTTTTAATATTTGTTTGAATCTGAGTTTTTCTTTATTTTGATTTAGTTTTAATTCTTAAAGAATCCAAACTCTATTTCAGTGTCTAAACAAACGAACATAGTTAGTATTTCAGTATTCAATTTACAATCTCTGTGGGATAATATCTTTATTACTACTTGATACAATTCTGTGCACTTGCAGATTTGTACTCACAAAGTTTTTGGTGCCGTTGATGGGGATTAGCAGAATTGATATTGTTAAGAAAATTATGTTGCTGATTTAGACATTATTTTTAATTTTAGTTCTAATTATGGTATTGCAAGAATTTGTGTTAGTTGATGCACATCACACGAAGTGCAAGCAAACAAGGACTTTTATTGTTACCACTTGATTCAGAGTTAGAAAAGACAGTTCATGAGAAAAAGAAACAAATAACCATATCAAGACAATCACCAAGCAAAATGGACTTAGGGGATGATGAAAGGAATGACCCACCGAGACAACAAGTTCTTCAGAATCCTCAGAATGGTCAGAGAACCATTTAGATTTTGTGAGTCCTAATGTGCAAGGTGATCAAATACCAACTGTAAAGCCGACGGTAGTAGTAAACAACTTTGAAATTAAACTGACAATGATCCAAATAATCCAAAACTCACCATTCAATGGGTTGCCATATGAGGATCCATTTGGTCATATGACTCAATTCTTAGAGTATTGTTCTACTTTTAAGATGAATGAAGTACAGCATGATGCAATCCGATTGATTCTCTTTCCATTTTCTCTTATGGATAGAGCAAAGAGATGGTTTACAAGCTTGCCATCCAACTCTATTAGCACTTGGCAAGAGCTCTACATAGCTTTCTTCAACAAATACTTACCGCCTGTAAAGGTGTTGAGGATTAAAAATGAAATTAACTCTTTCTTTCAAAGAGATTATGAAACATTCTATGCGTGTTGGGAAAGATTCAAAGACCTTTAGAAGCAGTGTCCACCTCAATTGATTCCTACATGGGATTTGGTGCAATCATTCTACAAAGGAGTCAATCATGCGGTTAGAGTCAACATTGATGCAGCAGCTAGAGGTACTATCATGTCAAAGACACCAAAATATGCCTTGGATCTCTTTGAAGAAATGGCCAATACACAGAGTTTATGGTCTAATGAAAGGATCATTACAAAGAAAGCTGGAGCAATATAAGTGGACAATTTTATCATGTTGAATGCAAAGCTTGATGCTCTGACAAAAAGGATAAACAAAGTGAATGTGAATGTAGTATCTACACTGTCTTCTTCATGTGAACTATGTCAAGGAGGTCATCCTACAATAGAATGTCAAATGATGCAAAGGATGACTACAAAGGGTGTCAACTATGTGGGCAACTTCAAAGGACCTCAAAACCAAGTCTATGGTAACACTTATAATCATAGTTAGAAGAATGATCTAAATCTCTCTTGGAGCAATCAAGGTAATAACTAGTGGAGACCACAAGCACCACTAGGATTTGGAGGTCAGAATGCGCAACAACCTCAACCTTAATTTCACTAAGATAAAGTTTTATCCTCTAGAACTTTAATGGAGAGTAAGATGGAGAAATTCATGGATGTGATGTCATCAAAGATGAGCTAGCAAGATGAAGCCCAAAAGAGGATGGAGGAAATGATTCGAAACCACTAATCTTCTATTCATAATCTAGAAGTGCAAATGGGGCAGTTAGCAAATTCCTTGTCAATAAGGAATCAAGGTGCATTACTGAGCAAAACGGAGAAGAATCTAAAGGAGCAAGTGAAGGCTATCACCTTGCAAAGTGGTACAGAAATCCAAACCTTTAAAGCAACAAAGGAATATGTAGAAAAGAAGAACGAAAGAGAAAAAGAAGAGGATGATGGAAGGGTTGATGTATTAGAATAACTAAAAGTGAAGGTGGAAAATAAAGCTAAGCTAAAAGCACCACCTATTCAATCTTATGAACCTCCAGTACCATATCCATAAAGGTTAAAGAAACAGGAGCATGATCAGTAGTTTGCAAAGTTCTTGGAAAGATTCAAGACACTCCATATCAATATGCCCTTGGTGGAATGTCTAGCTCAGATGCCAAAGTATGCAAAGTTATTGAAGGAGTTAATTTCCAATAAAAAGAAGTTGCAGGAGTTTGAGATAGTCACACTTACAAAGGAGTGCAGTGCAATCATTTCTAATAAACTTCCCTTAAGACGGAAGCAACCAGGGAGTCTTACTATTCCATGTTTTATTAGGAATTTATAATTTCAAAAATCTTTCTGTGATTCTGGTGCCTCTATTAATCTTATGCCATTGACCATTTACAAGAAATTGGGACTCGAAGAAGCAAAACCAACAAACATCCATTTGCAACTAGTAAATAGGACAGTAAAGGAACTAGAGGGCATAGTAGAAGATGTACTAGTAAGGGCTAAAAAATTCATTTTTTCAGTAGACTTTTTCATTCTTAACTTTAAGGAAGATGAAGATGTCCCATTGATCCTTGGTATGCCTTTCCTCTACATTGCCAAGGCAATCATTGACGTGTATGATGGAACACTAACTCTAAGGGTAGGTGAGGAAAGTTGTAAGTTCAATATCTATCAAGGTATGAAACATTCTTCTGAAAGTGATAAATGTTTTAGAGTAGATGTTTTGGATGAATGTGTGATTGAAGTCCAACGAAGGAGGTTGGAAAATTATGATGAATTGGAGTATATTGAGAAGTGTATGTAGGTACAAACCCCCAAGATAAAGATTACCTTAAACACCAAACTTCTTTTTCCCAAATTCAATTACCAAACACTGAACCTACACCACCATCAATCATTAAACCACCGAATATAGATATGAAATCTTTACCTCAACATTTGAGGTATACTTTTCTTGGAAAGAACCAAACTTTACCTGTGATTATATCCTCTTAACTTACCCAAGACCAAGAGGAATTGCTTGTGAGGATGCTTAAGAGAAGAATAAGAGAAATTGGCTAGAAAATTTTGGATATAAGAGGGATAAGTCCATTTTATTGCATGCACAAAATTCTAATGGAAGAAGGATATAAGCCAACAATTGAAAGGCAAAGGAGGCTCAATCCAAACACGCAAAAAGTGGTGAAGAAAAAGGTGGTTAAGCTACTAGATGCTAAAATTATTTATCCAATCTCAGATAGTTTATGGGTAAGTCCTATCTAGTGTGTCCCAAAGAAAGAAGGAATGACTATGGTGGAAAATGAAAAAGGTAAGCAAATTTCAACAAGAGTAGTGACTGGATGGAGAGTATGCATTGACTGCAGAAAATTGAATTCAGCTACTAGAAAGGATCACTTTCCACTACCTTTTATTGACCAAATATTGGAAAGGATATTAGGACATGCTTTCTACTATTTCTTAGATGGCTATTCGGGCTACAATCAGATAGCAATTGCTCCTGAAGATCAAGAGAAAATGACATTCACATGTCCCTATGGCACATTTGCATATAGAAGGATGCCATTTGGATTATGTAATGCTCCAGCAACCTTCCAAAGGTGCATGATGGCCATATTCTCAGACTTGGTAGAAGAAATTATGGATGTGTTCATGGATGACTTCTCAGTCTATAGAAGCTCTTTTGAAGGATGTTTGGAGAATTTGGAGCAGGTTCTTACATGGTGTGAAGAGACAAATTTGGTACTGAATTGGGAGAATTGTTATTTTATGGTAGAGGAAAGAATCATTCTTGGACATAAGATTTTAGCACAAAGTATTGAAGTGGACAAAGTAATAGTGGAGACTATTGAAAAGCTGTAATACCCAACAAACATCAAAGGAATTCAAAGTTTCCTAGGCCATGCAGGATTCTATCGGTGGTTTATCCAGGATTCTCAAAAATATCTAAACATCTTTATAAATTACTTAAGAAAGATTCTTCTTTTGACTTTACTAATGATTGCAAATTGGCTTTTAATATGTTAAAATAAGCATTGATATCGGCTCTTATAGTTGTTTTACCATATTGGAATCTTCCATTCGAATTGATGTGTAATGCAAGTGATCATACAATAGGAGCTGTACTTAGCCAAAGGAATGAGAATAAACTTCATGTCATCTATTATGCAAGCCGAACCTTAAATGATGCATAACTCAACTATGCCACAACTGAAAAGAAGATGCTAGCAGTAATTTTTGCTTTTGATAAATTTCGATCTTACTTACTTGGTTCTAAAGTTATTGTGTATACAGATCATCCAACATTGAAGTACCTCTTGGACAAGAAGGACTCAAAGCCAAGGCTCATACGATGGGTGCTACTTTTACAAGAGTTTGACATTGAAATTAAAGATAAGAAGGGATCAGAGAATGTAGTAGCTGATCATCTCTCAAGATTGGAGCTGGAGAAAGATGGAGATGAGAAGGAATAACCTATTTAGGAGCTATTTCCAGATAAGATGTTGTTTACAATCTAAAGTTTAAATGCACCATGGTTTACTGACATAGCTAACTTTGTATCAAGTGGACAGTTTTTGGAAGAAATCAATAGTCAACAGAGGAAAAAGCTCATTTATGACTCTAAGTTCTATTTGTGGGATGATCCTTATCTCTGGAAGCTATGTAGTGATGGCATGATAAGAATATGTATAGGAGATGAAGAAATCTGTTCAATATTGCAACATTATCATGGAATGATCAGTGGAGGTCATTTTGGTCCATAAAGAACTACTACTAAGGTTCTTAAAGTAGGATTCTATTGGCCTACACTCTTCCATGATGTTAGGAAGTGTGTACTCAGTTGCAATGCATGTTAAAGAAGTGGAAACATTTCTAAAAAAGATGAAATGCTTCAAGCTGGTATTCTAGAGGTAGAGGTATTTAATTTATGGGGCATAGATTTCATGGGGCCATTTCCTATTTCAGATGGAAATAAGTACATACTTATTTGTGTTGATTATTTATCCAAGTGGGTGGAAGCTCAAGCATTGCAGTGAATGAAGCAAAAGTAGTTTGCAAATTTTTGAAGAGACTCTTTGCTAGGTTTGGGATGCCTCGAGCTATCATAAGTGATGGAGTAACACATTTCTGTAATAAAAATATGGAAGCATTACTAGCTCATTATGGGGTAAAACATAAGATAGCCACTCCATATCATCCCCAAATAAGTGGACAAGTGGAAGTAAGCAACAGAGAATTAAAGCGGAATCTTGAGAGAACAGTAAGTAAGTCAAGAAAAGAATAGGCAAGGAATTTAGATGATGCTTTATAGGCATACCGAACAGCTTATAAGACACCTATTGGAATGTCTCCATACAAGTTGGTCTATGGAAAAGCATGTCAACTTCCTGCAGAGATTGAGCATAAGGTTTACTGGGCAATCAAGGCTTTGAATTATGATTGCAAGAAGGCAGCTGAAAATAGACTTTTGCAGTTGAGTGAATTGGAGGAGATAAGAGAAATGGCATATGAAAACTCTAGAATTTATGAAGAACATACAAAGAAGTGGCACGATCCCAAAGTAAAGATTAAGAGTTTTCAAGAAGAAGACAAAGTGTTGCTATTCAACTCCAGACTCAGATTATTTCTAAGAAAGCTCAAGAGTAGATGGTCAAGACCATTTATAGTGAGCTAAGTTTACCCTTATGTAGTTGTGGAAGTTTGCAACACTCAAGGAGAAAAGTTCAAAGTCAATGGACAAAGACTGAAAATCTACCATGGAGGCATATTAGAGAATTCTTGCCAATTGGCCTTTCTGGCTTATTCAACACTATAAAGATCATGATGGTCTAAGTTTATAGACCTAAAATAACGCTTCTTGGGGGCTCAACCAAGTTTTTTTTTAAAAAAAAATTTCTCATTAATTCTTTTAGTCTTTAGTTTTACAATTTCTAATCATAAGTTCTTTAACTTTATTTTTCAGAGAAGAAGCATTGAAGGATGTTAGAAATTACAAGAGGAGGAGAGCCAAAATAGGAAAGGTAAGTATCTTTTGTGTAGGAATAAAATTTGTGATTGTTATATATGTGTATGGGTGATTTTAAATTTGTGTTGTATGAATGTACATGTTGCGCACCTTGCTGCACACCTACGCGACCTGGTCAAAAGATGAGAAGCATAAATCCTTAGAACCAGGGATGGCCGTGCCACTTTCATGCACGGCTGTGCTTTATTGTATTTGTGCCAGTTGAAAAAATTAAAAAGCAGGCACAGGTGCGCCATTATCACGCATGGCCATGCCATTTTTCAGTCAAATTCCACATTACACATTCTTTTAGGACTTCATTTAAATCCCAAATTCCCCACACTTTCCCACTACCCACAACTTTCAAAACCTTTTTTCATCTTCCTAGACTTAGGGTTTCTCAACTTTGACTCCTTTCTCAAATTTCCAAATTCTTTTGCAAGTCCCAAGCTCTTTAATCCATTCCAACACCCTTTTTCTCTTCCTAATTTACAATTCCCTCTTTTCAAAACCGTAACCCTCTCTATATAAACCTCTCTTCCATTCTTTTCTCTCCACACTCTCAAATCATTTTCTCATCTTCCTCTTAAATTTCTCAAGCACACCTTCCTCTCTTTTACATTCTCTACTCTACACCAAAAATGGAAAGGGAACTAAGAAGGAAGATAGTTACCCAAAGGAGACAACAAGGAGATGTAGGGGAAGCTCTCGCAATCCCAACCAAGAAGAAGAAAGAATGATAAGACCCTATCCCCCTAACATTTAATTTAGGCATGAGGGGCAAAGGAATAACTTTAATCAATTAATGGCTAGACCATTTGTGCCTATGAAATATATGAGTGCATCTTCCCTTCAAAGAGCGGGTTTGTTAGAAAGTGTAAACATGTATGTCAATAGGATAGGTTGGGAGGGTTTTGTGATGATGCAGTACCCTACTTATATGATACCTACATGTGAATTTCTATCATCTTTTCAATTTAATGAGAGTGAGGCCATACTAAGTTTTAGGCTAGGCAACCAAGTTCATAGCATTAGCCTATTTGAACTTGATGATGTATTTCACTTTCCAAAAGATCAAGATGCCATAGTTAATTTTGATAGAGATGAATTTTTGAAATAAATCACGGGCCAAAGACATGGTTTATATGAGCCTAGGAAGGAATCCAAAATTTGATCACACGCCTTGAGATATCTTCATAGCCTCATGTCACACTCTTTATTTCCTTAGAAGGAAGGGGATTCGGTAGTCACCACCATGGAATTGAATGTTTTATATTACATGATTAACAATCTTAAGTTGGATGTTTGTCATGTAATAGCATCTAAATTAAAAAATGTGGCAAATAAAAGAGCGGGGGCAATTAAGTTAGGTGGATTGGTGCTTAGCATTGCCAATTATTTGGGCTTTGATATCGACAATATGCCCTTCAACAAACTACCGGGTCCTTCTCTCATCGATCTTCATATGATGGAAGCTATGGGTATGATTAAAATAGGATGAAATGGGGTACCTATACTCATTGGTGATCAACCTCAACAGCAAGCAATGCAAGTTGAAGAAGAGGAAGAAGAAGATATGTATCAAGTCATGCAACGCCTAGACAACTTGGAGCTCCAAGTAGGTGTGATTGATTGTAATGTGGGGGAACTTAACTCAATGGCACAAAACATGAACACAAACATCAACATGATCAATCACAACCTTATGGTGTATTTTCAAGCTCAAATCTTTTTCCGACCTCCATTCCCTCTACATGATCAAGGGCCTAATCCATAAAAATTCAAGAACTTGTGTTTGGAAAATTGTATTTATTTTAGTATTTATTTCGCTTTCATCTTATGTTTATTTTAGTTTTATTTTAGTCTTATTTGCCAATGTTAATGTACTTTGTTTTCATTTAATTCTTTTAAAATGTAATTTGGCTTTTATTAATGTTATGTGATGTTTTTAGTTCTTCCATTCCCTTTCATTTAAATTGTGTCATGCATAGGCAAAGTAGTTAGTTTCGGTGATGGTAATGGATCCTTTTTGCAAGACTGAACAACTAAAACGTGCCAAATTTTTTACTAAGTCACGGCTGTGCCAATTTAATGCACGGCCATGCCTGCTTTGCAAAATGACAGTCCGAAATTTATTAAACCAGGCACGGCCGCGCCACTTTAGCGCACGACCGTGCCACCTGATTGAGCCACCATCTGAAAATTTTTAATTTCATACAATAAGGACATTTTATAATTTAAGTGTGGGGGAGGAAAACATAAATTTTTCAATTTATTTTTTTATTTTGCTTTAGAATTTGTGTTTATTTTAAATTCCTTTTCTTATTAGGAGTTTTAGATGTCTCTTGTTAATAAAATTTATCTTTTCAATAAAGGATTAGGAGATAGGTTGTTTAGTCCTTGTAAACTTCAAATTTTGTTCTTTTATTTACAGGTATAAGATTGTTTTAATTCTCAAAACTTCTACATTCTCTACACTTTTCTCAAATACTTTGCTTCTATATTCCTTCTTTTCTCGGATGAAGAAGGTAAGAGATTTTATTCTCTTAGCAAAAGAAACATATGCATGCCTAAATATTTTGATGATCAAATCTTGAAAGACATTAGAATGCATGATTTTTTAAATGTTTTGTGCAAAAGGCTAGGCTGGTATAAGTTGAAAACAGTACACTATGATGTGTTTTTAGAATTGACCATTGAATTCTACACTACTTTGAAAATCGAAGATGAAGAGCAAAGAATTTTTTCATGTAGATTCTTTGGAAAATAATATGATTTTGATTATGAACTCATGACTGAAATTTTTGGTTTTACAGAATGAGGTATTTGTCAACCTCCACCCGAATTTAACATGAGTCAGTTTTGGTTTAAAATTACAAAAAGGGATAGAATAAGTCATGGATATACAATGGTTAGTGGTCTAATTGATAGTCACTTATATTTGTTGATGCATAAATTCATGGTACATACCACCTTTGGTAGGAATGATAGCACTAAGTTTATGCCTGATGAATTATTCTTAATTTGGTGTATGTCTACTAACCGTAGGGTGAATAGTGCATATCTTGAATTTTGTTCGATGTGGCATACTGTGCAGGGATGAAAAACATTGATGTCTATAGGCCATATTATCACGGGCTTGGCCATACACTTTGTAATAAGGAAACTTTCCCTTTTTGGACCATTGGAACGCGAGATCTTTGATGAATATTTTCTGGTCAGAGCTGAGATTATCACAGATTTAGGAAGTCTAGAGGATGTAGACAATCAAAGATGTTATCAGCTGCATCAAACTACATTGAGACATGGAGATGTTCCTTTACCAAAGGTGGTGGAAAATTTTGATGATGTCAGTGAAGAGGAGGAAGAAGATGTCAAACCTCAATTAGCTCATGAGAATGTAAGAGTAAATAAGAAGGATGCTAAGGCCAAAGCAAGGAAAAAGAATAAAAGCAGTAAAAAGGAAGAGATTTGAGGAAAGTATTGAGAGAATCGAAAAGAAGATATAAGATGTGGCAAATCGAACTGATCAAAGGGTTGGTCACATGATTATGGATGTGATCACCAAATTTGAAGTTTATGAGACCGTATGAGACATAAGGATGGAAAATTTAATGGCTAAATTAGTGGAGCTGAAACAATTGATCTCTCAAAATAAAGGAACTAAGGCATCAATGGAGCCATTTGTTGAGATCATAGTTTTAGACACTTCGTCTTCAAATGAATTTGACTAGGGGAGTTTTCTTTCCCTTTTATTTTTCTATTTTTGTTTTTATTTTGTGTTTTGCATTTTAGTTTGTTGTTGCATGAATAAAAGACCTTTCACTTGAGTTTTTGAGCTTATTTTTATTTAGAGTTAGTATTATTAGGTGTGTTTTTCTTGAGTAAGTGTGTTAATCTCCTTTTAATGCTTAGTTTGGATTGTTAAGTTAGAGGAATAACTTGTGGTTAAGAATTTTTAAATTTTAATGAACTTAATGATTACTCCTTCATTGAGTGAATGAACTAGGATGCTTGATAGTTGAGAAAGATGTTTATAAGAATTTAAATATTTCATGTAGTTTATATATGCATAGGCACTTAATAAAAATAAATAAATAAATAAATAAATTTCTTAAGCAAGATGGAGCATAAAACGCACTCGTACATGTACTCCAATGCTCTATAAAGGGTATGAGTATCCAAAGGACTTTATTGAGGTATCCATATTGAGTAATATGGAAAGATGGGGGATACTACAATAGGGAAATTATAAGAAACAAATTGTGTGCCTTTTAAGTGTTATTAATGAAAGAACTACTTGAGTGTTAGTGTTTCATGCCTACTTTCATTTTTCTTGGTTGTTAATCATGCTTTTTCATGAATTCAATGAGGGAGTTTGCTTTTCACTTGGTAATTGTTATGTTCTTGGTCATGAGTTATTGTTTTAATTTTTGGTTTGAAACTTTGTATTAATAGGAGATTAGAATGGTTCCTCAAGTTAAGAACTACTCATGATGTTGGTTCTTCGTATAAATAGGTTGTTCTCTTATTTTTGCTTGAGGACAAGCAAAGGCTCAAGTGTGGGCGAATTTGATGAGTGTGAAAAATACTTGTTTTGAGCACTCCATTTTATTGCATATTAGGTTTAGTAGTTGTATCTTTAGTTAGTTTTTAGTTAATTTAGTTAGTTTTGCTATTTTATTTTAATTATTAGGATTTAGTTGTTTTTATGTTGAATAGATAAATTTTGTTGAGTTTTTAGTTGTATGATGCATTTGAGATGAGATGGAGATAATACTTGAAGCTAAGATAAGATTGGAGCTTAAATTAGAAGGTTATCTTTTCTTCACGTGTGCACGCCCATACCATAATCGATCACGCCCGTGCCTGGTTCTTGAAAAGAGCAAGTTATAGGGGTGCACGACCATGCAAGAAGCGAGCACGGCTGTGCCTGACAATGGGACAACATGAGTTAAATTCTTGTGCAGCCATGCCATTTTCTTGCACACCTGTGCCTGACTGATATGGCAGCCAATGAAATAAGAAGTTTAAGCTGAAGAAGGGATAGATATAAGCTCATCTTTTAGTTTTTGATTTTATAGAGTTTAAAAGGGTTTAGATTACCTTTCTCACTAGGTCTTTAGGTCTATAAATAGAACCATTTAATTTTCATTAGAGGTTGATCTTGTTTTGGTTTTCTATTCTTTTTGCTTTAGAATATATTTTCATTTTGTTTTGTTTTAGTTCATAGTAGAGGAGATACTTGGCTTGAAGTTAGAAGAGCAAGGCTTCCTTACATTATTTGGAAGGCGGTTTTTCTTGTGTTAACTTTTTTATTATTCATTATGCTTAGAATTGTTTTCATTTCTCCATTATTTTCTTTTATTTTTAACATGAGTGGCTAGAATCCTTTTTAGGGTTCTTATTCTGAATTGACCACGTGCTTATTATGATTAATGTTAGGTTGCTAATTCATTGGTTATTGTTGCGCTTAATGTCATTTTAGGACTAATCACCCTAAGATTGAATTAATACTATAGGCTTAATCGAGAGATAGGTTCTGTAGGATTAGGAAATGACCTATTAATTACTTGATTAGTTGAGAGACAGTTAAATGATTAGTATTAATTAAAAGGTTATGTTTAAAATTGGAATTAAAAGGCATTAGGTTGGTGAGAGCCAATAAACTTAGTGTTAATTAATCACCAATTAATTATAGGTTTATTTGAGAGGAAAACCTATGGTTTCTAAGATCCCTTCAAAATGAATTAGAAATAGTGTAGACCTAGTTGGTTAATCAATCTTTTGAAATGGTCTAATTGAGAATAAGATTCCTAGCTTTTAATATTTGTTTGAATCTGAGTTTTTCTTTATTTTGATTTAGTTTTAATTCTTAAAGAATTTAAACTCTATTTCGGTGTCTAAACAAACGAACATAGTTAGTATTTCAGTATTCAATTTACAATCTCTGTGGGATGATATCTTTATTACTAGTTGATACAATTCTATGCACTTGTAGATTTGTACTCACCAAAAACTGGTGCTGAAGTAAGAGCTTTCTTCAAAGTTCCAAATGCATCCATGCATGCATCATTAAACTCGAAAACAACCTCCTTGGAAAGAAGTTTGCATAATGGCTTTGCTATCTTGGAAAAATCTTGGATGAATCTTCTATGAAAACCCGTATGTCCAAGAAAGCTCCTTATATCTTTAACACACATTGGAGGTGGAAAATTAGCAATGACTTATATCTTTGTTCTATCAACTTCGATACCTCTTTGTGAGACTAAATGCCTAAGAACAATCCCTTCTTGTGTCATGAAGTGGCACTTCTCCCAATTGAGTACTAGTCCATGCTCCTTGTACCTATCAAGAACTTTAGAAAGATTCTCTAGACAATTTGCAAAGTTAGATCCATAAACACTAAAGTAATCCATGAAAACCTCCACACAATCATCTATTAAATCACTAAATATTGAAAACATGCATCTTTGGAAAGTAGTGGGAGCATTGCATAAACCAAAAGGCATATGCCTAAAGGCAAAAGTACATATGGACAAGTAATAGTAGTCTTAGGTTGGTCTTTAGGATGAATAAAAATTTGGTAAAAAGCCACTAAGCCCATCTAGATAACAAAAATAAGAAAAATTGGCTAATCTCTCTAGGACTTGATCAATAAAAGGCAATGGAAAATGATTTTTCCTAGTTACTTTATTTAATTTCCTATAGTCAATGCATATATGCCAACCCGTGATAGTCCTAGTAGGCACTAAGTCATTATGTTCATTTTGCACAATGGTCAAGCCACCCTTTTTAGAAATAACTTGAACGGGGCTTACCCATTTACTATCATTAATGGAATATATGATCCCATTATCAAGCAACTTAATCACTTCCTTTCTAACCACTTCCTTAAGAGTAGGATTTAGCCTCCTTTATGCTTCTATGGTAGGCTTAGTATCATCCTCTAAAAGGATTATATGCATACAAATAGTTAGGCTTAGTTCTTTTAAATCATTAATTGAATATCCTATTACACCCTTATATTTATTTAACACATTACACAAGGCATCTACCTCATCATTAGGTAATATAGAATTGACAATAAAAGGAAAATGAGAATTAGAATCAAGAAATGCATACCTTAGAGTGGAAGGCAAAGGCTTAAGTTCCAAGTTGAGAGCATCACTTGGTGAGAAAGGCTTAGGATCATCCTCCTTCCTTAGTGGCTTATATATTTGACACCTATAAGGAAAAAAAAGGAGTTGATTACAATATTTTTACATAAGCTACAACTTCCATATTAGAACATTTCTCATTAGCCCCTTATAATATATAAATCACTAAAGGGTTTTGACCCACACACTTATGGACAACATCATTCATGCATTCATCAATGATATCAAGTGAATCAATCCTTTCACACACTTCAATAGGTGATGCTTCCTTAATCATTTTGAAAACATAAAAAATAATGGACCCATCATTCACTTCCATCTTAATTTTGCCATTTTTCATATCAATGACCACCCCCGCTGTCACCAAAAATGGCCTCCCCAATAATATAGGAATTTCAAGGTCTTCCTTCATGTCCATCATAATACAATCTGGAGGAATAACAAACTTACCCACATTGGTGGGTACATTCTCAAGAACACCAAAGGGATACTTGATAGATTTATCTGCCATAGAAAGACACATGGTAATAGGCTTCAAATCACCAACATCAATCTTCTTGTATATGGAATAAGGCATTAAACTCACACTTGAACCTATATCACACAAAACTTTGTTAAATGCAATATCACTAATTCTACAAGGAATAGTAAAGCAACCTAGATCTTTGAGTTTTAGTGAAGTCTTTGTGAACATTGCGTTAAATTCGTCAACAAGTGAAACAAGCCCATATCCTTCAACCTTACCCTTATGATTCATAATGTCCTTCAAAAATTTACCCCAAGAGGGCATATCTCTAATGGAATCCATAAAGGGTATGGTAATGGTTATGTCCTTCAAATGATCAAGAAATTTACCAAATTTCTTGTCAAGATTGCGCCTTATAAACCTTTATGGGAAGGGTAAGGTTCTAAGGTCAACCTTAGGTTCATCTTTCTTACTTGGTACTTCTTGAATATTCTTCTCTTCCACACCACACTTGTCATTCTTATTATCCTTCACACCATCATCTACTTTTGCATCTGTCGCACCCTCATCATCATCCTCATTCACAACCTTCTTTTTACTTGATGAAGCACTCCCAACTTCCTTATCACTTCTTAATTTTATGGCTTGAAAAGATTCCTTAGGTTGAAATTCAAGTTGACTATGTAGTCTTCCTAAAGGTTGAGGAGTTGAAGAGGCTTGTTGAACAATTTGGTTTTCAAGGATTCGATTATGGGAAACAAGTTGATCAATTCTTGCATTGAGTTGCTTGAATTGGTCTTCATATTATTTATTGGTGGTTGATTGTTGGTTTATGAATTGCTCCATAAGACCTTCTTATTAGTATAGGTTATGTGCCCTAGAGGACAATCATGTATTTTGACATTGTAAATAATCCCAAATGTCAATAAAATGTTTATTTAAATAAAGTGTTTATTTATTTGAGTATTAATCCATTAGCATTATGTTGAATAAATTTATTATCAAGAGTTAATAATATGAGTGATAAATTTATTCGGTACATATGCTATAAAATTGTTCATAGTCAATAAATTAATATTTGGTTGATATTAATTTTACCATCACCTCTGTCTATTTTCCTTAATTAGTATGTGATACTAATAGAGGGAGGTAGTGAGTCTCATGCTACTTGATATAAGATATTAGAATAGACATGTGGATACTCATGTGATGAGTGGATCGAACATGATGTTAGATTTGTGATCGTAAGGATATTCACTTATAGTCAATGATCACAATCTAGGTCATAATGGTGCATATAGTCCTTTGATCTGAGGCAACATGGTCATCCACATTTAAGTGGTTAGAGTTTGTTACCACTTACATACCTGTGCTAGCCATGTGTG
>CATIWO010507353.1:0-12186 GCA_949673435.1 Macaranga tanarius
TGAAAAGAAACTAAAACTAAGAATACTAACTAGGAACAAAAACAAGCACAACAACAACACCTACTACACACAGAACCAACAACTACAACAACAACCACACACAATAACAACCACGGAAACAACTACCACATACAACAAACAACCCAATAAAACACAAACAGCAACCAGAATAACAAAAATGGAAGACCAACTCCTCGTTGCCTGATTCAGGCATAGATATTTCGATGAAGGTGGGGAGGCGGGAGGCTGGATTTACTCGGCCTGATGCAACAATCTGCTTCGGATCCTTATTCAAGCTTCACTGAAAGCTCGCTGCCCAAAGAAACAAATCGGAGGCATCGGAATCATGGAGCTGCCTCTGGTCTTCCCAAATCCAGCTGCTGCAGATGGGAGAGTTGGCTGTGAACGAACACAGAGAGGCGAAAGAGAAGAAGTCTTTGCAGCCGGTGGCCGGCGAGCAGCTGCACAAACCAGAGAAAAGCGGAGTCGGTGGCTGCCCTGCCATCACTGTCCTTAGGTGATTGTGATGTTCATGTGCTCAGGGCTCAAAACAGAGAAAGTTTCCCTGAGAAACTCCCTCAAAACCGACAACTCCACTGGAAAAAAACACTCTAAAAACACAGATCACTACAATAGGAAAAGAGAGTAGGGTGATTTTTGGTTCTAGAATGACCAAAAACCACCCCAAAACCGGAACTACTATAAAGTGGAGAAGAAGATGAACAGTGAAAAAATAAGAGGAAATATCAAGGCTATCAAAAATATCAAGGCTATTGCTTCATTGATATTTGTAAAAATAAATTTACATTTTTAATAAAAACTTTACATAATTAGCCAATAAGTTAACACAATTCATTTTATTTTTACATAATCAATAGTGTTACACATTGAATGAGTAGAAATTGTAATGTTTTTTTTTCTGATTATATAATTTTCTTATTGAAATTCATATAATGAAACCCAAACTTTTAATTAATGAAAATAATTCACATAATTAGCTTATAAATAACATAATTTGTTTAATTTCTACAGAATTGATAATATTACACATTAAATGAGTGCAATATGTTATTTATTTATTTATTCATATAATTTATAAAATTACATAATTAGCTGATAAATTACATGTTTTAATATTACATTTTTAAATATGTCGGGTAGGTTATTTTTTGTTTCTTTATGCAATTTATTTCATTTAAACACATAAAAATTTATTAAGTGATGGAATAATTTACACAACTATGCTATAATTTTATATAATCATTATATTATTTATAAAATAAAAAAAAAAGAATGTTGAATTATATATTAAATTTTGAACATTTTATAATATATGTGCTAATGTTTGTAATAATTTAATGATTTTTTAATAAATTAAATTAATTAAAAATTCAAATAAATAAAAGTACTCGAATTAGTTGACTTCTCTATATCTAAAACATTTTTTTTGAAGGCTATATCTAAAAGATTAATTTTAGACAATTCAATTACTATTGTATTAATTATAATGAACAAGCATTTACATATAAACCAAAATTAAAATTTATATACAATACTTGTAAATTATAAATGTATATAATTAAGTTTGATTAATGATAGAGTCATAATATATGGTAATAATTTTTTTTTTTTTAGGAAGGTAATAATATTGTTCTTTAACTAATAGTACTTAATATTTTTAATAAAATTTTTTAAAATGTAATTTATTATATTATATATAAAATAAATACAATAATTTATAATTTTAGTTCAATAATTTAAAATTATTATATAATTATACTATTTTACAAACTTGACGGATGCCCTCTCGGCTTAAGATTATAGGTCCACCAGTACCTACAACCAATTCCACCAATGACTTATTAAATACACAGGACAAATATACATTTGTTCATTAGTTACATATAGGATATATAAACATCATTCCTTATTTAATGTGGATAATTTTCAATAGTAAAAACAACTAGTAATAAATTTTTTAAAAACTATTTTCATATGAAATTAATCTATCTTAAAATTTATTAATGAGAATAATATTTTTAGTTCTAAAAATTTTGATATTTTTATAATTAATTTTTGAAAATAAATTATTTTACAATCAAGTTTTATAATTTTTTTAAATGTTATCTATTCATTCTATATTTTTCAATTAAAGAAATTTTCACTATTTAACTCTTAAAATTATAATTTTATAATTTAGTCCTAAAATTACAATAATATTATATTTTTAACATTTAATCAAATATTTTTAATTTTTTTTTTTTACTTATGACTTATTTTATTTTTAAATTTTGTAGTAATTATACAATTTATCAAAATTATATCACAAAAATAAAAATTAGTTAAAACATATAATTTGTCTTAAAATTATTAGTTACGTTTTATTAAAAAATAATAATTATTAAGTAACTATTTATTTTTATTTTTTTAAAAGAAGAAGCTAGTAGCCTGTTTGCTTAGTTCTATATATTTGCAAGATAACTAAGGAAAGAACTCTTTGAATGTCTTTAGTCATCATCTATTGTCCCCATTGCCTTATGTGGTTGCAGATAGGATTAAGTGGAGCACTTGAAACACTTTGTGGTCAAGGCTTTGGTGCAAAACAATATAAAATGCTGGGATTGTATCTACAAGCATCCTGCATTATATCCTTCTTCTTCTCAGTTATTATAGCTGTAACATGGTTACATACAGAGTCCATTTTGATCATGTTCAATCAAGATCCTGAGATATCAGCAACCGCTGCTCTCTACATGAAGTATCTTATTCCTGGATTATTTGCATATGGGTTTCTGCAGAACATCTTGAGGTTCCTTCAGACACAATCTGTAGTCATGCCTCTTGTCATATTCTCACTGACACCAATGTGTATTCATATTGGTATCACATATGCTTTTGTTCACTGTACAGCTCTTGGTTTCAGAGGAGCTCCTATTGCAGCTTCAATTTCGCTATGGATTTCAGTTTTTTTGTTGGGCATTTATGTGATTTGTGATAAGAAATTTGAGAACACCTGGTATGGATTTTCGTTGGAATCTTTTTGTTACATTCTCGTCGACTTAAAACTAGCCTTGCCTTCTGCTGCAATGGTATGGTAAGGGTCATCAAAATATTCAATTACAGATAGAAATTCTCTCCTGATCGAGAAGGAAAAAATTTTGTAATGTCCATTTTAACTTTTAATTTAGAATGGGAGAGTGTATAATAATTAGAGGTACATACTAAAACCAAATTATACCAAAACCAAATTTGTGATATATAGTGAAAATATTTTAATTTTGGTTAATAAAAATAGGATGTGTTACAGATCTAACTATCAGATGTAATATATTTGAAGTAGTTAAAAATTTATGGTCACAATAATCTATACTCTCCTACTCTAGATTGATAATTGTGCACGTGTCAAACAATTAACATGGATGGTATAAAAATCTCTCCAACCCTCTCAGGAGAGAATTTTCGGTCCATTCATTCACTAGAAGCCTAACAAAAAAGTTCATATTTGTTTCAGTTGTTTAACCAGTTGAATGTTTTGGCAGCTTGGAGGATTGGGCTTTTGAAATTCTGGTGCTCTTAGCAGGATGGATGCCCAACTCTAAAATCACTACTTCATTGATTGCAATGTGGTAAGGATATTTTCTTCTCTCTGTTGCTTATTTCTCTGCAACGAAAAGGTTTTTCTTGTCATGATTTATGGTCGTTTACTGCTTTGATTCTGGTTCCTATTTGGCTTTACAATTTCAGCGTGAATACAGAAGCTGTAGCTTACATGTTTGCCTACGGTCTCAGTGCTGCTGCAAGGTTAGCTAGTGAAATTGTTTTTGAAGGGTTATGATTGAAAATGCATAGTTTGAACAACAATTACAAGTTTCAAATATTCTGTTTTAGATGCTAAAATTACAGACATCCTATGACAGTTGTAGGATTTCCAATGAAATTGGAGCAGGAAACGCTGATCAAGCTAAGAATGCCGTTTCTGTGACTCTCAAACTGTCCGTCCTTCTTGCCCTTATAGTTGTTTTGGCTCTAGTCTTTGGTGACAATATGTGGACAGCCTTGTTCACTGACAGCGCTATAATAACACAGGAATTTGCATCCATGCGGCCCTTTCTTGCGATTTCAATTACACTTGATTCAATCCAAGGGGTCTTATCAGGTTTCAAACATTCGCCACTTCCACTATAGTAATCAACAGTATTATTCTTAATTGCATTTAGTTTCTCTTAGTTAACAAGTGAGATTTTGATGCGATAGGAGTGGCCAGAGGATGTGGTTGGCAGCACTTGGCTGTGTATGCTAACTTGGCAACATTCTATTTCATCGGCATGCCGATAGCTTGTTGTCTTGGATTCAATTTTCAGCTTCATGCTAAGGTACAAAAGGAACAATACTGCAATAGAAGTGCCTGTTTTCTGGGATTAATGAACTTGTTTTATTAATTTTGGTGCAGGGTCTGTGGATTGGCTTGATCTGTGGCCTCTCTTGCCAAGCTGGAACCCTCTTGTTGATTACAATGAGGACAAAATGGACCAAGACAGAAACTTTGATTAATCCAGATAAACAAAACCGAGTTTTTGTTGCCTAACTCTCAACATAATGTCCACTGGAGAAAAGTGACAAATAAATTACTTGGAAATAGGCAAGTTGTGCTATGTATGTATTTTGTAGAAACAAGTTTGAGGTTCTGTTGTTGTGGCTTTCTGAAATCAATTAAATTTTAGATGGTTGATCTTGAACTGCTAAAATCTAGCAATAGTGATGTTCTTGATCTATGAGCTGAGTGTGCAATTATCTTCAGTCTCATCACCACCATAAAGGGTCTTCTTGTCCCTGGCATGATCAAAATGATCTTCTAGCTGGGAGGAAGGGAAAAAAAAAAAACAGGTGATTTTTGGAAGTTATAAAGACAGCATTGAGGTTTCTGAAACAGGGGATGTTCTGTTTTCTACAAGAATGATAAAGTTATGCAACCTTTGTTTTTTGGTTACATATGTATGCTAAGCTAAAATCTCTGATTTTGTCTCACAAGATTTTTGCACAAACTGTAATGCTGGCAAACTGTATCACAAGAATTACAACCTCACCCCCACATCATTGTTGGTAAAAGCTATATATTGTATACTCGTTCAGAATATGAATCAATGTCCAAATAATGTTCTGCATTTAATTGTGCATCACATTCGTTCACTTTCGGCCGTTAATGAAGTTGAAAAATCATTCTCAGCAACTGCAAGACAACAAAAATAAAAATATGTTGGTGAACTTTTCTTTGGGACCAAAAATAGATCAACTAATATAAATGTGGGTGGATGGTGCAAGGACTCAAAACAGCTATCTCTACTACCTCTTCAAGTTGATCAATCAGACATCCAATTAAGCGATGTCTGAATTTTTCTTATCTCAATCTCTTGAGAGCTCTATTTTAGTCCATTTGATGCATAGCGAAATCAACAAAAGGGTGAAGGCTTGGCAGCAGAGACCACATATTAAACCCATCCATAATCCCTGATCCCAGAAGATAATCACAACATAGTAAATATCAACATGTAAGGAATACTGCCAATAACTGAGAACTGTATGCACTGTTAAGTAAGATATTTCTATACCTTGGCATAAAACTTGAACTTAAATCCAAGGAGCGCTGCAATTGGCATCCCTATAAAATAGAAAGTTGCCAAGTTAGCATATACGGCCAAGTGCTGCCAACCACACCCTCTGGCCACTCCTGCATCAACAAAATTTCCATAAAGTTAGGCATGATTTGCAAGGTGGGAGGAGAGTAAAAGTAGAAGAAAACGGCATTCTTCTAACCTGATAAGATCCCCTGAACAGCGTCAAGCGTGATTGAGATTGCAAGCAGAGGAGTCACCGATGCAAATGCTTCTATAATGGAGGAGCTGCTGCTGAATAATCTGGCCCAGATGTCATGGCCAAAGAGTAGAAACAAAACAATCAAAAGAGCAAGAAAAACAGACAGCATCAGAGTCACAAACATGGCACTTTTTGCTCGGCCTGTATTGCCAGCTCCCAGTTCATTGGACACCCTTGTGCTGTCAAAAGGAAGTTCAACCTTTCAATATCTATGACAAAGCATATGAGATAAGAAAAAGATAACAAGATCAAAAAAAGTAAAAGAAATTTCCCAGTTTACCTCGCAGCAGCACTCAGGCCATAAGTGCACATATACGCGACAGCTTCTGTGTTCACACTGAAGACATACACCGATAAGACTTCTAAGGTCATGCAAGCTTCAAAACAAGTAAAAACATAAGCATAACTATGGTATGAAGAGCAAAACCTACCACATTGCAATCAGCGATGTCGTTACTTCGGGGTCAGGCATCATTCCTGCTAAGATCACCAATATCTCAAAAGCCCAGTACTCCAAACTGACAGAGCATCAAACAGGACTTGTCAGCTCTCCAGAGGCTGCATACTTTTTTAATGGCTTTCAGACATAACAAAATGAACTATCAAGTTTACTTACCACACCATTGCTGCAGATGGCAGGGCAATCTTAAAGGTCATCAGGATGTAACTGAATGATTCAAGAGAAAAGCCCCCCCATGTATGCTCAAATTTCTTTGCACACGTCACATATACAATTAAAGCAATGGTAGATACCCACAACGAAATCGAAGCAGCTAATGGAGCTCCAATGTAACCAAGAGCTGTCCGATTCACAAGTGCATAAGCAACACCAATGTGTATGCACGTTGGAATTCCCGACAGTGCAACAAGGGGCATCACAACTGATTGTGTTTGAAGAAATCTCAGGATGTTTTGGAGAAATGCATATGCAAATACTCCTGGAATAAGGTACTTCAAGTAAAGAGCAGCAGCTTTTGCAATTTGAGGATCTTGTTTAAGGAAGATCAATAAAGGCTCCGTATATAACCAGATGATGGATATGATAATAGCAAACAGAACAGATATGATGCAGGATGCTTGTAAATAAATTCCCAACATCCTATATAGTTTTGCTCCAAATCCTTGACCACAAAGTGTCTCAAGTGCTCCACTCAGTCCTGTCTAAATCACAAAAACATAAAAAACAAGAAAAGGGTAAACAGGAGCAATACAAAAAGAAGATATGATTAGCCTTTAAAGTTACAGAAGTGTTTTCAGATTTTGAACTTTTCTTGAACATTCCAAACTACTAAAAAACCATATTAGCAGTACAAGAACTTGTGCAACCTAGACAACAAACACCTGAAAAAAGACATGACCTCTTAATGGACACATCAAACACTTTAAAAACTCCGGACTCTTGAGCACTGCCAAATGCTTCTACCATCAAAAGCATTATAAGATCTACATACAACTAAATAGAAATCAAATTAATGATGCTTAATGCAAAGAAAAGGATGTTCTAATTAAACACTTAAAATCTTGATATGGGATACAATTATATAGATCAAATAATCCAAAAATAAAGAACATTCAACTAGTGAAAGAGAAAGGGACTGTAATACCATAAAAGCTATGCAGGTTACAGCACACCATGAATTGGCAAGGGTAGAGCCAGCAAGCTCAAGCTCACCCAAGTGACCAGCAAACATAACTGAGATCAAGGTTATTAAATAATAGAAAGCATTAGTTAAGATCATTGGAAGAGCTAACAAGATTTGATTCTTTGCTTCTTCCATATCCAATACTTTCTTCCACCATTCTCTGTTGTCTTCTTCGTGTCCTCCGTGGCTAGTTGACTCTAAAAATGGTGTAACAACATCTGAACTATTTGTTCTTGACGCCATATCTTGATACTACTTGCTCTTACTTACTACTAGTATACCTCTCTTTTCTTTTGCTTTTTTAAATTTTTTTTCACTCTCTGCAACTCAAGTCATATAATGCAACTGTTATACTACAACCAACCATTATTTTGTTTTGTTTTGTACTTTCATTTTATTGTTATTAGTATTAATTAAACGGAAATGATTGGTGTCTCGGCGCGAGACGCGAGACACCAATCCAAGTTACTACTTTGTCCCCGCTTTATATAAGGAGAAAAAAATTTTTTAGGATAAAAACATAATTTTATATAAAAATTACCTTTTTAACCTCTAAATAATCTGCCTTCCTATAAAATGGAAGGACTAAAGTGATAATTTTTCTATGTGTCTCGTTTTTCACACCAAAACACCTATCATTTCCCTCGATTAAAAGGCAAGACTATTCAAGTAGGCACACCAATAAACAGTCCTCTTTTTTCCTCCGCATAATACATTCATTGTCTCTAAATTTTATAATTTTTGTCATTTTATCACTTCTTATTTAAATTATAATAACGTTCTAACTTATTTAAATTATAATATATAAATCACTTTATATACTATTGATAAAATACATGAAATGACACGTTATTATTCATATAATAGTAAAGTGGTAAATTCATAAGGTAGAATGACAAAATTAATATAAATACAAGTATTTATATAATAGATTATAGATAAATTAAAGTGTCAATTTAATAAAATTAGAAGTATAGGAATAAAATGACAAATTCATACAAATATATGTGGTTGCAATGCATTATATTTTTTTTTCTCTAAATGATATGTGAATGTGAAGATCTAAACTCTATATAATATATATATATATATATACATACCTTTTTATAATTCAATTAGAAAAATATGATCGTTGTATTATTTAATCTCCTCTTACATCAAACCATAATTTTCAGTAAGTGGCACTTAGATCTTGTTTGTACATTTTATAAATCAAACTGCCATAGTTTTTGCCTCAAATACACCTTTTTATGATACAATTAGAAAAATATGACCGCTGTATTATTTCATCTCCTCTTACATCAAACCATATTTTTCAGTAAGTGGCACTCAAATCTTGTTTGTGTATTTTATAAACCAAACTGCCATAGTTTTGCCTTCAAAACCAACCGAACCAAATTAACCAAAGAATCAAACCATAATTTTTAGTAAGTGGCACTTAGATCTTGCTTGTATATTTTATAAACGGGGTAAGGTACAAAGTAGACCCTCAACTTTACTCCAAAGTTTGTGTTAGACCTTAATATTTTTTTTTTATTTCATTTGGACCTTAATCTTGTAAAGTTTAGTCATATTAGACCATTCTTTAAAGAATTGTTGCAATTAAGTCCTAAAAATCAAATAAAAATTTAACTTTAACACTACTTAATAAAAATTAGCTCCAATAATAATAAGAATTGATGAAATTACTTTCAAAACATATATTTAGGATGTTTCTAAATTTTTTTTAAGATTTTTAAATTTATAGAAATATAATTTTTTTTATTTTTAAAAATTCAAAGAAAAAGTTAAAAATATTTTTTAAGGACCTAAAAATTTTTTAAAAAATTAAAAATTTTATAATGAAGTGATATATATTCAAAAAAATAATTAAAATTTTTTTATACACTTATTATTATTTTTTAAATTTTTTAAATCTATAGAAAATTTTAATAATTTCATAAATTTTAAAATTTTTTTAAAATTAATAACTGCATAGAAAATTTTTAATTATTTTTTGTTTGAATGTATATCACTTGATTGTAAATTTTTTTAAATTTTATGAAAATTTTTAGGTCTATAAAAATATTTTTAACTTTCATTTGAATTTTTAAAAATTAAAAAATATATGTCTTTAAATTTTAAAATCTTAAAAAAATTTAAAAATATCATAAATATATGTTTTGAAAGTAATTTAATTAATTCTTATTGTTATTGGAACTAATTTTTATTAATTAGTATTAAAGTTAAATTTTATTTGATTTTTAGGACTTAATTGCAATAATTCTTTAAAGAAGGGTCCAATATGACTGAACTTTATGAGATTAAGGTCCAAATAGGACAAAAAAATATTAAGGTCTAATATAAACTTTGGGTCCAAATTCAAGGTCCAATTTGCACCTTATCCCTTTTATAAACCAAACTGCCATAGTTTTACCTTTAAAACCAACCAAACCAAATTCACCAAACAACCAACCTACATATATATATATTTATATATATATTATACACCAACCAAACCAAATTGACCAAACAACCAACCTACATATACATACATATATATATATATATCAAACATTTGTATCCATACTAACAGAATTAAGACAATTAGATTAATATTTATTTAATTATAGCTGTTGATATATTTTACAGGTATTGATATAAAAAAAAATCAATAGTTCTAATTAAATAAAGTTTAATCTACCAGTTCTTATTTTTCATTTGTATAAATACAAATATTTGTACAGTAGCAAGAGCCTATATATATATATATAGTGAACAGGATCAATTTTATCAAAACTTTTGGACCAATTATAAATTGAATTCTACTTTGAAAGTCATTTCAACTTGCTCCTTCAACTTTACGAATTGTGTCAATTCTATCCAATTTTATTTGAAAGATCTAATTGTATTGTCAAAAATTACTTTTGGATCCCTATAGAATAAATTTGAAAATGTTCAATTTTTTTTTTAATAAAAAATAAAATTTTAAAAAAATATTCTCAATCTTAATCTTACCATATTTGAAATAAATTTAAAAATTAATTTTAATTTTTACATGAAAATTTAGCTTTTTATGTATGAAAGAATATAATAATAAAAAAAGTTATAACTTCTGAATCAATTTATTATATATAATAATATTAATAAAAACAAAAATATAAAATACAAAGTATATAAGCACTCTTAACTATTACTAGAAATAGTAGTAAAATTTTAAATTTTAATATATATATATTTTTTTTAATATTGTTTACTAATATTTTTAGTATTTCAAATTTTTTTCCATTTTGTACTTTTTTGTTTGATTCCTATTAGAAATTTTTTTAAATAATATAGTTGAAAGTTTAGAAATTAATTTTAAAATATAAATAATACAAGATTTTTTTAAAAAACTTTAAAATTTTATGAAAATATTTATAAATTAATTTTTAGATTTATGTGGAGAGTAATAAAATTCGAATTTAAAAATATTTTTTATATATTATTTTTTAAAACAAAAAAAGGATAAAAAACTTAATAAGTGTCAAATTTAATTTATAGGGATCTAAAAGTAATTTTTTAAAATGCTATTAAATCCTGCAAATAAAATTGGATAGAATTGACACAATTTATAAAATTGAAACAGTAAATTAAAATAACTTTTAAAGTAAGATTTAATTGATAATTCGACCAAAGTTTAGGATAAAATTAATTATTTTTCCTATATATATATATATATATATATTGTTTTGATGTTTGCATAATATCAACCTTAATTTTTTTATAAATTAGTTAAATATTATATATTAAATAATTAAAATAAAATATTTCCATACAAAATTTTGTTATGATTATTAAATATTCTATAATATTTTATTATTTAAGAAATTTAAAAAATAAAATTTGAGAAAATTTAAGTTCAATATATTAAAATTTGTAAATAACTCTAAACCGTTTAAACCATCAAACCGAATTAACTTCACGGTTTGAATTGTTATTTATTTATTTATTTTTAAAAACCGCTTGGATGATAGTCTGAAAATCAACTATGTTGCAAGATGCACACAATAAACTCAACAGATGGAAATTACTGATGCAAATTTTGGACATTGAAGCCTTCACAAAATGATGCGACTCAGGTATTCAACTCAAAATTGAAAACGTATGGTCAAACTTCACAGGCCAATTCATTCAATCTACGAGAACAGATCGATTTCTCTAATGTGGATTTTTCTGTATTTAACTTATTTTAAAATGATAAATGATTTCAAGGGTGTTTGGTTTAACTGATTGATAGCTGATAGAGGTTTTAATTCAGTCAGCTATATTTTAGATGTTTTGTAAACTTTTTAAATTCGTAGCTGATAGCTGTTTTTATCCAAAACAGCTACAGTTTTGATAAATTATATTTTGGAACTTTTTTTCAACAGATGATAGCTGATTTGAATTTATTTTATATTTAGATTAAATTACCCTTATTGAAAATAATTAATAACAACTAACTTTTCCATATTAAATGTATATAACTATTTCTATAATTTAAAATTTAAAATAAAATAAATATTATTTTAAATTATAATTAACAATTAAATAATTATAACAATTATTATTATTATTATTATTATTATTATTATTATTATTATTATATAATATTCTTAAAAATTTATACTAACAAGATTTATATTTTTAAACTAATTTTCATATATAATTT
>CATIWO010507427.1:0-15111 GCA_949673435.1 Macaranga tanarius
TGGGTGTGATGCAGTCATGTGGATGCATCAGATTTTGGCTTTTTGCTTGCAGCCATTTCCTACACCCTTCAGAGCGTGTCACCAGAGTGATATTTGAGCCAGTGGGCTAGTTTTTATTGAGGGTTAGATCTGGGCATGAGTTGTTGATGTTATTGTACTATTTCTTCCATCTTCTTGCCGGACAGAGATCCGAGTGTTTATGTTTGAGAGACTAGATGCTTGAGCGAGATCTTATGTAACCCTGTATTTTATGTAACAGCATTTAGTACTCTGATTGTATATTGATGTATGTGTATATATTTGTAATGATGGATGGATGAATGGCACAGTGGTGCCTATCACTTTTATATATGAGTATGGATGAATCTAGTTATATATGTGATCAATGATGAATTGAATGGATCTCTAAGTGAAATATAACATTTGAGGTTGTACTACATTTTTGTTTCTATTTCATCACATAAGTATGGTGTCATTTAGAACAACTTGATCTTATAAAGCACAATTGATATAATTTTGACGGCCAGTAGCAAAAAGCATCATACGCATGGGTTGGTTTCTTAAATTCATGTTCAGGCTGTGCATCCATTGCAAATGTTTCATATGTTAAGGGTTTGGTGTTGTGGTTCTTAGTTCTTACAGTGCTCTTTGTAAGCTGGTATTTCAGCGTTCTCTATACTATACTATCAAAAAAGTTTATAGTTAAGCTACAATTATTAGAACCATCACCACTTGATAATAACTTCAATTTATCTATCTATTCTATACCCTGGAAAATGAAAAATATATATATATATGTAATATGAAAAAAAAACTATGTAATATTTAAAAAGAAATTAAATTATCAATTTGAATTTTAAATAATCACATTTGTAGTTATGCAATATGAAACAAAAAAAAAAACTAAAAAAATACAATCTATTTAAAAAGAGTATTTTTTACCAAAATTAAAAAGTAACTTCAATTTTAAATTTACACCAAACACAAAATAATAAAATATGAAATTCATTTCAAATGAATTCTATAAACTATTCATTTGAACCAGACACACTTCATTAATGAAAATTCATTTGAAAATGAATTCTATTGAAAATTCATTTGGAAATGAAATGAATTATGAAATGAATTTCTTAGTAAAATTAAACCAAACACACACAAAAATACAATGTTGTGTATTTATTAGGCCAGAAAAGTCAAAAAAGAGTTATTCGGCCTTAGGCTGGGCCAATTTGAGCTTTTGTCCATAACTGTAGAAAGGCACTTTCAACCGAAGCCTACTTTTAGCCGCCCTTTCTCAGGACTTCATCTATTTCCTAAAGATTGCGCCTCTGTTTATTTAGTTCTTTTGATTTCTTCCTAGGCTTTTCCCAGCTAAACTGCAATTAGCATATTTAAATAAAAATCTGGCACAGAACTAAAAATAAAAGATAAATACAAGTATACAACAGGAAGTTAAATGAGGCTCCTTAGTTTGAAGGGATTAAAGAAAGGCCAATAACAAAACTGTTGGATCCTGTTTCAACTTGCTTGAATACTTCAATAGGATGCCCATCCTAGCTCATGTGCTTTTCCTTCTAAAACTGTCATACCGACTGCTAAACTTGAAGCAAACCAGCCAACTTTCTCAACCAGCTTACTGATTAGGTCGCCTACTATGTAAGCAGCACCAGAGGCCATGACCCCTATGCTGACGAAGTACAACACAGTGCTGACATAAGATTTGGGTTGCCTTCGAACATAAGCCTTTCCAGTAGCTAGTAAAATAATGCTTACAAGCGAAGCACTACCAACCACTGCAAGCTTGAGGTCTTTACTATCACTCTTACGAAATGAGAAGCCATAGATAACTGGTGGTAGCATGCCAAAAATGAGAAAAGAAAAAATGGATACTGTCGCATGAAGTGAAAAATTCTCCCTTTGTCCTAGTATTTCCTGGTAGCGGTCCTCTTGCTCATCTATTTGGTTGGAAGGCCCGCGAAAGTTTTCCTTTTTCAACTCAATGAGCTGCAATACATAATTGTAATTTTAACATGCAAAGAAACAGGAAAAAAAGAAAAGAAACAGACTGCATTTGGATTTATACCTATATTATAGTTTTTTCTTTTTTTTTTTTTTTTGAAGCGTACCTATCATATAGTTTCAAGTGCAAGATAAAGCTAGTAAAAACTTTCAGATGTACAGAAGAACAAGTGCTAATCTAGATTCAGAGCTTAGTACATAAAAACTATTGAAGAAAAAAGAAGTATCTAAGGGATGTCTCAAATACTGAATAATACCATGATGAATTATCACAATAAATAAAAAGTAAAGAGTGAGAATAAAAACAACCAAAGTGCAATATAATTAACAGATGATAATGTCCTAAAGCTCTTGCAAAAATGACATCATTAACAAATGAAGCAAGGTAACTTGACTAAATTTTTAGTGATGGAATTATTAGATAAATGCATCAGATAACTCTGCAAAAGAAACTGTAATGAATATCTTAATTCACCAAGATGAATGCCCGTCGGTAGTTGAAAAGGTTGAAGGAATTTTAGACAAGTTATATCTCAGTAATAAGTCTGCAGTTATGCAATACCATAAGCCAGTGTTTCGACTGCTGGAGCAGTCTAACACTTGTATTTTAAAAATTTTCCTTTCATTTTTATTGTTTATGATAAAAAGCTCAGATATATATGCATATATATATATTCTTTTCAAATTTTCTAATTAAAGTTTAGCAATTTTACAGAGTCAAATTCTCCAAGCCACCAGTTTTGTTTCATAAATTTCCATAAGCACCTATATTGGGGTATGCTACGGGTATGAGCATGCTCTTTGCAATCAGCAGTGCACCTACAAGCTTGTCATATATAACTATCCTGCTCATAAGTTTGGGAAGTTGATATATTTAAGGGTGACGTTGAACCAACGTTCTGACATCAATAATACATTTTTAAGGTAAAAAGTTAATATGCTTTGAAGGCCACAACCTCTACATAGGGAACAAAAATTATAAAATTCCTAATAATAAAATAGAAAAAATTAACAAAAACTAAATAAAATAGGAAAGCCCAAACCAACACAATAGCAATGATTTATTTTATTTTTTAAAAAAAAAAATTCTACAACTAAAATAAGAATAATAATTATCTGGACTTTGGCTTGAAATATGCTCACTGGATGAAACATAAACTCAAAAGGGCTTCTGTAGAGTTAACATCAGGGGAGCAAAGTCTATCCAATTCATCAATACAGCTCAATTAAAATTTCTATTCATTGCTATGTCATAATTTTTCATAAAAAAATAGAATTAAGCAACACACAAACTATTAATAGATATTATCATGCTCATTATATAGAAGTGAACATGAAATGTAACTCACATTGTGACCAGTGATGAAAATTCCACCAATCAAATTTGCCAATCCCAAAGCTAAGACATTCACTACAAAAGATGAAAGATCAACGAAGTTATGACGGTCTTCCATATAAATTTTTGCAATAGGAATGACGGTTTTAAAATGTTACAGGAGATTAAGTTCAACAATAGAGAAAGTTTAAAACTATGCATTCTACATTCAGTACAATAGAATGAAGTGATAAGTGTCACTTATGCAAGTTATGTTGTCACCCTTAAGCAAAAAGTAAGGTTTCAAAATAAAGTCATAGTTTTCTCATCCTAGAAAGCATGTAGATTTCGGTGCAGATAACAAATTCATAACATAATTAGCGACATTTGGCAGGACTTACAAGCGTAATGATTGTGTTCTTTACATAACATGGGCCCTCAGTCCTAATGGTTTGTTGCAAGGAAGGTTGTGACTGCATACCTCAATACAACTCAACTCAGCTATGCCTTAGTCCCAGACTAGTTAGGATTGGTTACACGGATCTATTACCACATTCCAAACAATTTTTGGCAACTTGGTCATGAAGGTGAACAGCCTTTAAGTTTACTTGGATCACCTTACTCCAAATTAATTTAGATATACCATGCCCCTTCTTAGCTATATCTAGCCTAAGTTGCTCAGCCTTGCTTATTAGGGCACTGAATAATAATTTTGGGTATGAATACAACTATATGAATATGTTCAAGAATTTGACCTTTACCTTTAGAATAGACAAAAGAAAGAAATGCTTACATGTAGCAGAACCAGCACCTACTGCAGATGAAACAACAGCTAGACTTGTAATAGATTCTACTAAACCACCATAAATAATGCTTTTCAAAATATCTACGGAGACTCCAGCACCTCTTTGTTCACATATCTGGGTATCACTTTGCAACAAGCTTGTGGCTTCTGTTGAACCATCAATATTTTGTGCTCTCCGAGGAACTGCAGGTTCCACCAGTCTTGGTTCAACAGTAAGTATAACATCGTTGACTGCATCAAATTGTAATGTCAAAGAATCTGATAGAAAGAAGTTTGCAGCCACATCTATGCAAAGAATGTGAGCACTAACAATTGGTGTTATTAATAAGGGTACATAAAAGCCAACACTCTGAAGAAGTTATTAGAATCATAGAAGATTATTGGAAATTTATTTGTACATATGCCAGCATGGGGCTTTCATGCAAGGAAAACATGATGTATTCAGAGCATTAATTTCATAACTAATGATCAAGTTAAATTAATAATTATGATTGATCTGTTAAATCGTAATGAAGATAAAGACGTGTATGTAAATTTTACGAGTGATGGTAATGACTGATTATTCTCAAATGAAAATTATTACCAGTCAATTTTTTTATAAAAATTTATGAGTTTCATAATATGATTAGATAAAATGTAAGAATCAGTTGCAATGATGATAGTTTGAGGAGAAAACCACATTCTGATAACTGAATGGGCTAATCACATTTGGCAGCAGTTTTTGTGCAGTTAGAAAGGACTTTTAGCATACCATTTCTAGCAGGACTATAAAATTTTGTACATACCTGTATTCTTTTTCTCCCCATCATCAAATTCTGTCTCTCGAACACCAGTTTTCACTGTTTCCATAGAAGTTCCTTGGTTTGAAGAAAACATAACGTCTTTTGTAGTCTCACGGCATACTGTGGGTGGATTGTTTAAAAGTTCTCCTTCACCAAAAAACTTAGTGGGAAATGGAGAATCTAGTAGTGATGAGGCCTGATTATTTATGGTAAAATTTTTTGCCCTTGCCGTGCTGGAACTCTTTTCTATCTGTGATATAGAAGATTTGCAAGTTGAAGACACTGAAGCGTTTGCGCTGACTTGCACTCCCTGCGAGACATCTTCAGCAGATTCTGTACTATTAACCAGAACGCCAGGAAAGGGTGGTGCTGTGTGACCTTCCTTATGCTGATGTAACATAGTAGCTGAAGAACTTAATAAATTTAACTGTTGAACAGTATTTGCTATAGCATGGCCCGATGTTGCAACACCTGCACAAATTTGTAAATATAAAAACCAACATATAAAGCATTTAGCCACCCATCTGCCAAAAGAGTAAAGGTATTGTACTCTATGTCCTAATTCCAAGTCATATAGAAATGATACTGCCAAAAATATAAACTTTTTACAGAAATTACAGGAACACAGACACAGTAGACTGGTAAAGTTGATGAAATAAAAATATAAGAAAGCAGAACTTGATATTCAAGTCTTAGATTTCCAGACTTCAGGGGCATAAATAAAGTTTGGAAAACATTTTCATGCACAAACAGATGCAAAAAATAAACATAACTCTGAAATTACCACACAAGAGTAGAAGCTAGGAATATATGCTGATGCCACTTGACAGTCTCATAGGCGCCACAAAGCAGACAAGGAATTAAGGTCATGTCAGTAAAATGATGAAAAGCAAGGTGAAAGTTTCTTTTATGCTGTTTAGCTTAGTCCTAAAAAGCTAAACTGTAAGCAAACAAATGTGAAGTAGATCTTAAAAACCTGGACACCTGTTAACAAGTCCACGGGCCTGGACGTACTCGCATGTGGACTTATAAATGGGATTGAGCCAATGTAACACAACCAATTGGCTTGTGTTAAGACCCAATCTACACCATTTATAAGTCACTCTAACTCTTTATACTTTTCCAATGTAGGATATATTATCCAAGAATTGTTATATCATGGACCCCTGTCCATATTGCAATATGGACCGGGGATCCATAACACGTGTGTGCGACATAATATAAAAGTTCGCCTATTTTTTAAAAATATTAAATTAACGGCAGTTACTCTCTTAACATAACGCTCTCTCCTTCAATCTCTCGCAAACTCTTCGTTTTTTCTGCTTCCAGTCCATCGTTGGCACTTCCAAGTTCTCTATTTCGACTTTCTAGTTATCAAAGGTTCATTAGTTTAAACTCAAATGTTCATTAGTTATCAAATATAGGTTCATTAGTTAAAACATCCAAATTCATTAGTTACCAAATATACATTCATCACTTCAAAATCATAATTCTATATATCTTAATTAATTAAATAGTATAGGTTCATCATTAATAATGAAGATTCATTAGTTATCAACTATAGATTCATCACTTTTAATACTCAAGTTCATTACACTTAAATAGCTTCATTAGTCCAATAGTATATGTTCATTACTTAAATCATCAAGGTTCATTAGTTTAAACTCAAAGGTTCGTTAGTTATCAAGTATAGGTTCATTAGATTTAATACTCGGGTTATTATATTTCTGTTTCAGCATTTTTAAAATCCACAGGTTCATTAGTCAATTCCTATATGTTCATTTCTTAAATAACGTAGGTTCATCATTGTCAATACTCATGTTTATTAGTTATTCAATCTTATATTTTAAATGAACCTAAAATATTTCAAAACTAATAATTATTTTTTATAATTAATATTTTAAAGATACATGAGATTAAAATCATTAGCGAAGAAAACAATGAAGAAGAAAAATAACATTAAAAGCAAAAAGCCTATAACGACTCTTAGTCAAACATCAGAATCTCTCAAAGAAGAAAACATGAAAGATGAGCAAAGGAAAGAAAACGGAAAGAGAGACGAAATCAAAGTTAACAGCCGTTAAGTTTAAAAGCCCAAAACATTAAAAAAAAAAGTGTTTTTTAACTCACGTGTGAAGGAGCCCTGGTCCATATTGCAATATGGACATGAGTCCATAATATAATTTGCCATTATCCAACACTCCCCCTCAAGTGTAACTGGGCCTGGACCAGTTACACTTGCCAAACACAAACGGGCCGCACCCAACAACTCACAAGGTCACAAACAAGCCGCTTCCAACGACTCACAAGGTCATAAATGAGCCGCACCCAACTCCAAGTTTTAAACACGCGCCCAGAATCACTGCTCTGATACCATGTTAACAAGTCCACGGGCCTGGAGAGTGTGGGATATATTATCCAATACCCAAATTTTATAATGACAATGGACGTAACTAAATATGTCCATGCCATGAGACTCAATCCTAGAATCTTGATGTAGCATTAGACTGGCAATACCCAACAATCTGCATACGTGCATAATAAAAGAAAATAACCTTTTTCCTGTACCTAGGTTGGCCTTTTCTGTTGCAATTTCAGATTTCTCTCCCACACTAGTAGATGCAAATTCAAGACATTTACTATCTTCTGTTGAAGAATACACAACCTCCCTTGTAGCTCCAAGGGATGCACTCCCCAAATCATTTAGCAGTCCCTCTGGTGGAGAAGCAATAGAAGAGACAAGTTCATTTTGATCAACCAGTGCCTCATTTCCTGCAGACAAAATAATCTAATTGAAGAATTACGAAAACCAATTGCTTTATCCTGGAGCAAAACCACCTCTAAACTCACAATAGAACAAAAAAAAGTTGTATTTTTTTTCTATCATCAGACAGATTTTAAATTTTGTATAATCGTGAGTAAACAAGCTCTAAAAGGTGGGAGAGAGACAAAAAAGGAATGCTCAGCTATATGTACATAAGCATGTGTACTTATAATAAAGACGAGCAAGACTTTTATTTTTGATGCCGCTTTGAGGAACAGATTTCTTGTGCCATAAGTCCAAGTTTATAACTCTAGGCACCATAGGATTGCTGCCAAGAATCTTCAAGTGGAATAATAATTCCACATGCCTACGACCCCACAGGAATCATCCATACAACTTTCTTGTAGTTGCTTTAAGGAAAACTTTTGCTGCAAAAATTTTTCTTTTTTGAGAGCTGCATGTGAATCTACTTAATAGTAGAAGAAATAAATTACTTCATTACCTGCATCTCCTGCATCTCCTGCTTCAAAGCCTTGTACAGATATAAAACGACATACAGTTAGTAGAAAACAGCTGTAGGTTAGTAGCAAACTGTTATGCATTTCATGAGTTCAGTCATTCTCAGGTAATTTATAATCAACTAGAGAGAGTCAGTGGCTGTAATTAGTTTTCTGCCCCTCACATTCAGTTTTCAGCAGTTGCAGTTTAGTTACCTTATTGTACGGCTTGTGAGGTAGTTTCTTATAGGCAGTTTCTGTCTTAGTCCTCATATCTTGAGTTGTATTTAAGCAATAGCTGTTCAATTAAACATTAATGAGAATTGCAAAAAAAGGTTTTGAGCTCCTTAAGGGTTCTCTCTAACAAGCCCCTTGAGATTGTTGGGTTCTCTCTTAATGATCCCGTAGTCAAATGCAAACCTAGGAGCATAAAAAAACGTCCCCCCTTGATTGTTTATCCATAAACTAATTGACTTTTCATCTCCATGATCTTCTCTTATATCATCTATATTCTTTCCTTCTATTTGTTATGTTTATTCCCAAATAGTTTTCCTAAATACTTTTTGTTTCAGTTTTGTTAAATATTTCATTTATATGACTGAAAATTTTCATATTCTAGATTGTCAACTATGGCAAGACACTAGTCCATATAAAAACTCCAGGTCAAGAAACCAGTCTGATCCATTACAACATAAACCAGGTAAAAACATAAATGAGACCATTGTGTAATATGTAAATCTGCAAAGAATTGGGAACCCACCTTGTTCAATAGTCATTTTCTTCTTATCTTTGGAAAATATAGAAAAAAACCAATTTGTGTTTGTTGCAGGTGTCTGTTGAAGATTTTGCACATTTTCATTCTCAATGTGATTTCTGAAAAGCTGAAACCACTTAAAGCCATCTCCTATAAAATTTGACAAAATAGTTAAGATTGTAGCCTATGATAAGATATTTGTTCATACATATGAAGAAATCAATATTATAAAACAAAGAATTTATGTTAGCTGAGAAAAGAGGATTCCAATATTTAGACCTTCCCTAGTTGCAGGTGTCTGTTGAAAATTTTGCACATTTGCATTCTCAGTGTGATTTCCGAAAAGATGAAACAACTTAAAGCCATCTCCTGTAAAATTTGACAAAATAGTTAAGATTGTAGTCTATGATAAGATCTTTGATCATACATATGAAGAAATCAATAATATAAAACAAAGAATTTATGTTAGCGGAGAAAAGAGGATTCCAATAATTAGACCTTCCCTGTGAAGGAGAGGCATGAATACTGTTAAACAAGTCCACAGGCCTTGAGAGTGTTAGCCCATGCACACACACGTGGACTTATAAATGCCCACGCGCACACACGTGGACTTATAAATGGGGTTGAGCTCATCTAACACAAAACCAATTGGTATGTGTTAGGACCCAATTTAAACCACTTATAAGGGATATATTCTCCAACACTCCCCTCAATTGTGACTGGACCTGGACCAATTACACTTGCCAAACACAAACGGGCTGCACCCAACAACTCACAAGGTCACAAACGGGCCACACCCAACAACTCACAAAGTCACAAACGGGCCCCACCCAACGACTCATAAGGCCACAAACGAGCCGCACCCAACGACTCACAAGGCCACAAACGGGCCGCAACCAACGACTCACAAGGCCATAAACGGGCCACACCCAACTCCCAGATAACCACTCTGATACCATGTTAAACAAATACACGGGCCTCGAGAGTGTTGGCCCACGCACACGTAAACTTATAAATAGGGTTGAAACCATCTAAGACAAAACCAATTGGCTTATGTTAGGACCCAATCTACACTACTTATAAGCCACTCTATTACTTTATATGATTAACGTAGCCACATTAGCAATTGACACATACTTTTAAATATTGAAACAATAATAATTCACCACCAATGTGCTAACATATTTGAAGCAGAATATCTCTACAAACCATGAAGAATGGGCATATTGAGTAACAAAGTAACTATTGTTGCTAAGAGAGTAAAAGGTATTTATAAGGGTTTGTTCTTCACTGAAGAGGATTAAAAATATTACCTGTAGGTACAAAAAAACTGAAGCAAGATAAGCATCTGAACACCTCTGTTTCCCTGTTGCTATCATAATCACAGGCAGCTGCTGGATTACCACTTGAGTTACTGTTAGGAACTTGAATTTTGGCTGAATTGGCATTACTGGAATCCAACTCAGAGCGAAACACTGCCTCCTCTTTATTTCGCTTTGGTTTAGGGCATGCCTTTCGAATTTTTGGTTTTCTTCTCAAAAGGATAACCCTTCTGGTAATGCAAGAGTTACAATTAGGGCAATACAAATCATGAGTATTTTGTTTCTTTAGCACCTTCTCAACATCTAGTTCTGTCTCTTCCTGGTCAACTTCTTCTATTAAGTCAAAATCTCCTGCTAGTCTAGTTTCATCATTAGAGAACTCAGAGTTCAAATTCTGTTCTTTTTGTGACTCCTCTAAAGCTGTTGAACTTGTTAAACTTGAATCAGAAATCCCCATTTCATCCAAATTTTTCCTACATTGATCATTCATTTCCTTAATAAGACCTTTCTGAATATCCAAATTCTTAACATGGACATCTGGATCGCTGGAATTTATCTCAAAAGTAGAATCTCTGATGCTACCATTCTTTGTTTCAAGTATTCCATCAATGGACTCTGTACCTGCAATCAAGCAGCAGCTTGACATTATTTATTCATGAAGCATAGGTGGATAAGGATGCAGTTAGCAAATTAATAGTGTAATGGCAGTACATCTATCAATTATCATATGATAGAGATCATTTTTCACAAACACCTATAATAGTCTCAAACTCAATATATCCAAGGCAGTCAAAATCATATATCCAAGTATTCAGTAATAGATAACAATGACCTTACCAGCCAATGACAACTATGGGTAATAGTCATTCTCCATTAGTGACACGAGCATTTATTATTTACATAGACAAGATCCACCAGTGTGCTGCATTATAGTATAGACTATAAGCTTACACCAGTTAATTATTTTACGGGCACTGCAATCGGCATTTTTTTTTACTAACAGTAACTGCTAGTATTCCCCCACATAAATCTTAGTAGCTACTGACCTTTGGTTTCAAATATGAAACACAGTCCAATTGATTAAGGGTTTTGACATTCATCGGCATGTGCAAGCACCCTTTACAATTCTGATTAAGATCAATCAACGGACTTCCCATGCAGTAGGTCCAATTGCAGTGGTGACATTTCCATATTCCTTCACTCAAAAACAAGGAATGATGGCAGAAAATTTGCCAAACATCAAATCTCATAGACAGAATCTACAAAAGGGAGCACTAAGAACATGATCTCACAATCAAGAACTAAGAGTCCATGACCCTTAGTTTTCCATTTGCGGTTATCTATCTTTCATAAACATTCAGGGAACACTTAAGAAAATAAAAAGAATGCGACCTTAATTTAATACATATCACGTCATATCTGCAACCAATGCCTATTTTGATACTAAAACCAGGATGAATGTGTGCAACAAACATCACCAAGTCCACACACAAGTAGAGTCCCTTATATTGGTAGCATTAATTCTTCACAGAAAACTATCAAAATTTTGAGAGCATGATCACAGAGAGCAATGAAATTAACATACATAAAATTTTAAGTATACACATCATTAATGTATGAATTTGCTATACTGGAGAAAAGATGCTAGGCTGCCCAACAAGTCCTCGTTTGACACGAGCTCACCAGATGAAAGAAATTAAATCTACAGAAATGGTTGTATAACCAAGTATCACTGCATGAAAATCAACCAATGATTTCCTTTCTTTTTTTTTTTTTTTCTCTTTTTAAGATTTCATACGTCAATCAGCAAGCAAGTGTACAAAAGCATCGCTAGAGTTGAAAGTTAGTTTAAACATCATAAGAGAAGGGTAGAAAATCCCGAATCTATAACTAAATCCTGAAAATCCTAAAACTTGTTATGAGATTTTAAGCCAAGATTTTAGATATAGTAATTAAATGTCCTTAGAAGTATAGATGATTCACAAACGTCATTTTATATGAAGCGATGAATGGAGTTGCAGCATGCATAATGAATAAAAGTGACATTAAAGGGTGGGAACCACCTCCATCGCCAAAGACAGCGATGCTAAAACTGCATCCTTTCACCAGAGTTGACTTAAAACTTTTAAACCATAGATTCAGGTTGCCTAAGATGCATGAATGAAAGTAGAAGAAATCTTTCAGGGAAGTGCATCCAAATTAGCAAAATCAAATAATAAGCATGAGATCAGCCATTTTCTTATTAGATTAGAGAAGGGAGACTACAGGGTGCGTAACAAAAGAAGAAACTAACGGATCAATTTTAAGAGCAAAGTTCTGCAATTTTAGTAAGAAGAAAAAAGTTGCAGCAAGCAACAATTGAAGAATTGAAGAAAAAAGGAGGAGAGGAAAATACCATCGTGTTTATCAAAGTAAACGCTATTGTGTGAGAAAACAGTCTCCTCGATGTTGCTTTTAGAAGACAAATCATAGTCAACCCCATTTGCAGTCTCCGATCCAACACTGTTATGGCTACTGCTACTTGTATAATGAACACCATTTCCGTTGCCATTGCTATTGCTAGAAATGACAATAGTGGAGGTGCCGTTGTTGCTGTGGCGCCGAGAGTGCCTCCTTTCCAAAGCATCATTTTCAGCAACCAGATCCTCCTCCTCCTCCTCCTCCTCCTCCAATACTAAATTAAGCTTATTGGTTTCCATGACTAAACATACAGAGGCAGAAACACTCAAGCACAGAAATAGAGAGACCTTTGCTTTCTGTCTTAATGGTGGAAAATGGGCGCTTGACGCTTACAGCTAGGTACATTTAATATTTTATTTATCGTCTAGTCGCCATTCATTTTCAAGTTCCTCAATTGTTGTATATTTATCTCTCTTTAAGTCACTCTGATACATCACCAGCCATGCTCAGACAAATTTTTTAATACACAAAAATACAAAACTTTTCATGAACAAAAATCCATTCACGTAGCAGTTAAAAAACAAATCTTACTGTCGAGTCATTTTACAGCCTCATCACTGCTTGGCAAAAATTTTAAACCATCACCATTAGATTTTAACTCTGTAAATATTGACCATTTAATTTTACTAGTAAACTATCACGTGTTTGGTAGTGAGAAAAAAAAATTTTAATTGGTAATTATATATCAAATATAAAATTTATAATTTTATATTACTATTATTATTATTATTATTATTATTATTATTATTATTATTATTAAAAATAATAAAATATTATTTAAAATTATATAATAATTCAAAATGTAAAAATTTAATAGAGTTATAATTTATTATAATTTTAACAAATTTATGGTAAATTAATTTTAATTGTTTATTTATTAAATTTAATTTAGAAAACTTTTAAAATTATATTATTTTATTTTATTTGTATTATAAAAAAAATTGACCTAATTAGAGTAGAAAAATTTCACTGAAATTTCATAAAAATAATTAAATTAATTTTATTAAGTTCATTATTTAAATAATTAATTATAGTCGTAATTTAAAAATAGTAATAGAAAATTTTTTGGTAAAGAGAAATATTAAAAATAAAAAATATTAAAAATATAATGTATAATTACTCAAAAAAAGAGAAAATTAATATTAAAACATTAAAAAATCAAGGAAAAATTATACAAAAAAACTTCAACCTTTTATAACCCTTTCAAATTAAACCCTAACCAATTTTTTCTTACAAAAGTAACCACTAACTATAAAAATCTTGCAAATACCATCCGTCAGTTTTAGTTAACGGACAGTCACTTTTTGGTCTGTCTCAATTGAGTGAAGCCCACAATTGCTTATTGGATTGATGACTGGACAATCCACTAATTTTTTTCAATTATTTTAAAATAAAATTCTAAAATATTAAGTTGTCCAAACAATTTTGTGCTGACTTAAAAATCATAAAACTCTAAATCCTGAGTGTTCTTAAGCTGTCCAAACATTAAAAAAATATTACTTCAAAACAATAAGCAATTGTGGGGCTCCACTTAACTGAGGCAGACCAAAAAATGTCTACCATATCAGCTTTTTGTTAACTAAAACAGACAGATAGTATTATTTGTAAAATTTTTATAGTTGGTAGTTACTTTTGTAAGAAAAAATTGGTTAGGGTTTAATTTGAAAAAACTATAAAAGATTGGGGTTTTTATGTAATTATCCCAAAAATCAATTTATAGCGACAAATTTAAAATAATTAAAATTATTTTAATCATTTTATTATTTAATGACTAATTACGCTTATAAGATAAAAATTAGTAAATAATTTTTTTTGGAAAAAAGTAGTAAAGTTAGAAATATTAAAAAGAAAAATGCTAAAAGCCAACGTATAATAAATGAAAGTTTATTTTTATAATTATGCTATAGTTTATATTAGCTCAAATAAAAAATCATCTAATTATAATAGAAAATATAGTTTAATTTAAATTAGAACTAGAATAGTTTATATTATATAAATAGAAGTTAACCTCATTCAAATAAGAAATACAATTTAAATTAAATTATAATTGTAATTTTAATTGTAATTTTAATTGATTTAATTTAATTTTAATTAATAAATTACTAAATTATTTGATTTTTTTTTTACAATAATAATAATTTCATTCATTCAAACCAACAATACATCAATAAAAATATTGATATAAATCCGCTAAAAACCATTAAAGGATGAAACTGTGAAATATTCACATCTCCAAGGTTAATAGTATAATAAAATCGGCTCAAAGTCTACACATTTAAAAATTCAATAATGACTAGAATACATATGACTCCAATGCTACAACATACTGACGACCATAATCGGATCTAATATCTCTGTTGAATCGAATATGTTTTGTTTATCTGAATTGCCCA
>CATIWO010507438.1:0-10620 GCA_949673435.1 Macaranga tanarius
AATTGGTCGACTAACCCTGGGATTATCAACTCTGAAACAGCATACATTAATGAAAGATCCTTGTGTGCATAGCACAGCACATCTAGCTCAACATCCATGACTAGAAACCTGGCTTCTTCCAAAGCTGAAATTTAATAAAAAATAAATAAATAAATTTCTGAAGGATGAGTTAAGAGATAGATGTCTACTGAGAAACTGCAACTATATCGAATTATATTCCAAGTGCAATGACCATATATGAGATTGAATCAGACCTGGAATATATTCGACAATGGGTGCTGCAGACCTTGCGGACCTTTGTGAACTATTAAGCAGAACACTCACTTTGATCATATCTGCACTCTAAGCAGAAAAACTTTTCAGAAAAAATTGAATGGTGTGGCCACTTGTAAGAGTTCATGACGAAAGCAATGCAAGACAAACAGAAAAGTGCAAAGAAAGCAATTTGAACTCCCAAATATCTCCAACGTGCACATTAAGCCAAAAAGAGCTACATGCTACATTCATATGCTTTCTATTACCTCAGCAGAAATAACTGTTGGAGCAGATTTACTTTTGAAACAAAAGTCTCTGCATGTCAATATTTCTGCACCACTATCTTGAGGATCTTCTTGACCCACAAGCTTGACATCTGAGAGATCTGTGTTAAACTCCAATCCTGAACCACGCAGAACGACAGGTGCAGGTACTTCTGAAGACTCTTTGCCTACTTTTTCAACCATATATACAGCCTGCGGATCTTTGAGTTGGGTAACAGCTGCTTCAATTGCACGCAAGCACATCTTCTCCGCGTCTGATATACAAACAACAACATAGCATCATCCCATACATTACATGCCTAACACATATGTACCTGAATAAAGCCTAAAGAAAAGAAAAAAAAATGAGGCATCAAAGCAAAGCTTACCGAGAGGATTGTTTACAGGAACACAAAATGGCAATTTAATCGGAAGCTGACATCGAATTAAACAACCTCTCTCCCAAATAAACTTCTCAGGATGATCTTCATAAACAACAGAGGTTGCAGATTCAATACTCCTCAAATTTCCACTTCTTGAAACAAAAAACTTAACGTCACCACCACCACTCTCCAAATCAGCAACTGCTCCAATCATTCCTTTCGTCCCTGACCCTCTCTCCTCAGATTGAAGTAGTAGTTTTCTCAATTCACAGGCAGCAACAATCGCTTCGCGAGCAGTTTTCTCGGAATCAGAGTTTCCGGCGATGATTAACGCTCCGATGACATGAAATCCTTTCAATAATAGAGCTCGAACATCATCTGCTCAATTACAACAACGAAGAAGACGCAAGGAAAAGAAAAAACACAATTCAATGAATTTTTTGGCGCGTTTTCTTTTGAAGAACGAAGCGGAGAGTTAGTTATCTTACCTGATTCTTTGTGGTAATTTGGAGAGAGAGGGTTTTCGGAAGTGTGGATGCATCTGAAAGTGGAGACAACTGTGAACGGAGGAAAAAACGGGGATCCGATCAGCCATTGGAGGCCTGGTTCTTTTCTGGTGATCAGTAACTTTGGGCAAAGAACCGTTACACTTGTGTCCTCGGCGACCATTTCCTCAGCTCAGCCAAAAACGACGCTCTTCGCTTCTTTTTTATGGCCAGCGAGCTTAAAGCCTGTTGTGGGCAGCTGGTGTTTGTGTAAGTTGTAAGTTGTAACTACTTCAATTTGGGCCTTAACAACGGAGCTGTTGGGCTAGAGTTAGGCTTTTGAGCTTAACGAATCCATAGCAAGTGTAAAAACGTTGTCGTTTCACTTATTTTAAGCTGGCTATCTTGGCTTTTATTTGTGCCTGCTTTCGTCATAGAGGAAGTGGCAAAAGGGGTACACAATCGCTATGAAATGCATTATTCGAGTAGATAAAAATCCCCTCCATGTAATGAGCTGAGTTTAATTTGAAAATAAGCTTGTTTGATAAGAATGAGTTGGAAATAAAATGTCCACTTCAATTCAATAACTAGAAATTGAAATTTACGAAAATACAAACAATTGACAAAGTAAATTGATATATGGTCTGTCCGAATTGAATGTGAACATGATTTACATACGATTATCTTATTATGAACCATGATCAATTGCATATCCTGACATTACCCAATAGGTTGTTGCTACGTTCATTATTTATCCAACTTGCTCGACCAACTTTGTTGTAAACAAAAAGGAAACGAAACTCTTCATTTGCCACGAATAAATTATAACCATGAATTGCATTTGTCATTTCGGGGCTCAAATGGAGCATTCAATGAGCACAAATTTCTGCAATATATGCATATGTATATACATACAAAAATAATTATATGAGCTTCTTTGCAGCTTCAATGCAGGCAACATGAAATTGCTGATATCCCCCAGACACCAGACAGCATACAACTACTTTGCAGAGGCACAGGGAAGAACCCACCTAACCAAGGGTGATCTTCGTCCGTGATGTGTCAACTGCCAAGTCTGCAACATTTACACACTCTTCAGGGTATCATTCTAGTCAATGTCAAACCAACTCTTTAGTAGATTGGTCATGTTATATGCTTGCACATTATGTGGTCCGGTTGTACAATAAGCAAATGAACTTTTGGGGCAGGTAAATAGACAATGAAAAGACAAGGATAAACCCACAGATAATTTAATAAAAAAAAACAACTGCAAATACAAAAAGAGAAATATGGAGGAAATTTCCAGGGCTTTAGATAGTTACCTTGCTCTGGGAAAATGTGGGTGTCCTCCAGCAAAGAGAAGAGTTTTCTGCCAACCTGCCAAAAAAAGAGTTGAGCATCAAGGGTGTTCGGTCAAAAATAAAAAATAAAAAATAAAAAAAAATAAAAATTAATTTTAAATTCGAACAGTACTCAATATTAAGACATGGTATAAGAAATTTCTTGGTTGAAGAGTAATCTAATAATTTGAAAATGGTTTTAAGTGACAACACTACTCCAACATTGAATTTGAAGTTTGAAATTGATAATAGATTGATCAAGGTACAGAACAAGAAGAAACTCCACAGTGGCTTTCTCTTATGACTGTATTATAATAGCACAATTGAAATCTACATTGTTTCAAGAATTGTACTATCATCAGAACAGTAATTGTGCATAAGATTGAAGGCTTGTAGAACTCTTACCCATCCTCATCAGTGGAGTTGTTGGTGTCATTGTTGTTGCTACTGAGTACGTGAGAATGATTGGTGCCTTTGCATGTGTCCATGAATTCCTTCTCAGGAAAAGAGAGTGCAAGCTTGTTCACTTCTTGGTTATCCATACAAATCACTCGAGAATGGTTGGACAAAGGTAACCTTTTCTGCAATCTCAGACTTCTAGAAAAACAGTTTGGCCCGTCTTCAGTATCCTGACTAGAGAAAGTTTCATATCCAAGTCTGCTCCCCTCTTCCCTTGAAGAATCATTCCTATATGCAGGGGTTTTCAACATATCATCCTGCAATGATCGATGGAACGAAGTTGTCCCTATGCTCAGTACATTCCCTTCGCTATTTCTCAAAGCCTGTACCACATCCACTCTGGGAAAGTAGTTATGCGGCATTTGGGATCTATAACCAGAAGAACAAGTTAAAAGAACATTGTCCCCTGTCATAGGCTTTTCAGATATATGATCTGCATAGTCAGAATCACTTCGACATTCAGTAGGTAATTGTGACTTCTGAAGTGCTCTGCGGGAACAACCAAACAAACTAAACCGTAGCTTCTTCAGTTTCTTATGCTTGGATACAGGAGCACAAAGTACAAGATTGATTCTGATTTCCACATTTCGACCCAAAATGGACTGCAGCGAACTAGCTATCATCTTCCATGACTTCTCAGCCTTAGATACATAGTCAGGATGGTGGAATTCCAGTTCAGCTACGGCCAGATCTGAAATTTCAGTTGTTGCTCGGTCATTACTTGTAAAACAGAAATGAACATACTCCATATATTCAGAATGGTCCAGTATTGAGACAATAAAGTAAGAAAGCTTCACATATATATGCAATAGTTTCAGCTGACAAGGACAGAACCAAAGCATACATAGTTGAGAAAGAGGTGTGAAAAGCAATCAAAGCTTTGTGGCAAATTGCCTCGCAGTAATTACTTTTTCCTGAACTAATAGTATATGATATCAGCCTTCTCAAAAAGCAGATAGCCAGAGGTTTATTGCTTTTATATTTCTTAATCTTTATGTTTTGTGGTACTTTTTAATTTTCCTATCAATTTCTAGAATTATTGCATGGCATTTCCTTGCAAATTCAATCACTTATCGACCCTTGAGGCCTAGCTCAAGTGGCAAGAGTTTTTGCTCTTGGGATAGAGAGGTCTTGAGTTCATTTCCTCTCACCCACACTAGGCATGTGAGATCCCACTTTATAGTGATGGCTCACAAAAATAGTTTTCAAAATATACTAACTTCTAATAACTAATAGCTAACTGTCCCTCTTCCCGTTCAGATGATACTAGGTCTCGGGTCCCGTATCACCTGTCCAAAAAAAAAAAAAAACCACTTATCATTGGGCCACCTGAGCCTTGAGTATTCTTTTTCTTTTATTTCTACAATTTGAGAATATTCTGAGTTTGCAATTAGATCAACTACAGCTGAAATCTTAAAAAATTACTAGATGCTTATTGATCAAACAAGAAATCATAGGATGGTTGTACCTTGATTTACACAAAGAGAAGATAGTTTCCCTTGTTTCCTTAGAAAATTCTTGAGTGAATTTGACTGGCACAATTCTGTAGCATTCTTCCATACGGATTCCAATGTTGCTTTACAATCCTCCTGCGTCCCCAATTTATGCAACTTTCCATCATCACATGAACAAGGTAAAAGAAGCTTCAAGCTCTCCCCTGTGGATGATGTACTGCAGAAATCACCATCTGCATACAATAGACTTTACTATGAAAATCCCAGCTGCTACTGAAAATGGAAAGATGCTAAAAAGAACATAACAAAGACAGATAGAATCACTATCTGCTGTTCGCACACTATTACTCAATATCCTGACCTCTCTCATGTGCATTTCTCAAAGAACGCTTTGGATCATTTGCATCCAGGGAAGGAGCTTCAAGAGAACTCAATTGTAGAAGAGCTACAGTAAGCCATGTGCTTTGACTTTTTGACATTCGAAGTTGCTTCTCTGTTTCAGAAAGTATTTTCAGTGCATGACTCAGCCTCTGCATGTCCGCCTCAGCTGTGACATAGAAACTTGATGATGACAACCAAAAATGATACAAGTAGAAACACAAAGCGAACATGTGCAACTTCAAAGAGAGCAATAAGTTTAGAAAAAGCCTCAAATGTTAGATAGCCAAGCAGCAAAACATTTACATGATATGGATGAAAGGAATGCACCTGCACAGAGTCTATTATTGCCATGCAACCCTGCAGCACTAGCCCAGATACTAATACACATGACACTATACATGCCTAACTTTTGTACAGTGGCACGTCAAAATACAAGATCAATGTGTACAAAACAGTGTGGTCTGGTGGAATGTGTTTGAGCACTGCAAAACTGTCATTAGAATGACTTAAGATCGCTTATCAGGGATCAAAGCTGAACCACGATTCAACTTGTAATGCTACTAGGGTAGCAATTTATTCTGATAATTAACTTCAAAGGGCTTGACTAATAAATCAAAACATTTCATTATATTTTACTAAATAAAATAGTAACAATTATTTTCAAACCGTAGTGCCCAGCACATATGTTATGTGTTACTTACAAGCATGCCTGCTTGAAAATTTTCTTCGAACTTCAGAACTGTCCACTTGGCTGTTACCCGCAAGCATGTCCATTATGAGGTTTGCCAGTTGTGATACAAGCTGCATAGGATCAATCCTGGACCTCATTAACTCCCTGGCCTTTATAACCGTGTTTGAAGTGTCAGACGACAATGCCAGATCCAGCAAATCAAGCAATTCATCATCAGATACAACTCCAATCTGCATATTAACGAAAAAAAATTTAAAAAAAAAACTTCAACCTTTGGATGAGAAGCCGTGTGCAACAGGAACATTTCTGAAAAGTAGCTAAGAACTCACAAGCTCATAAGCCAAGGGTAGCGTGATTCTTTTACCAAGCAAACTCATTTGATCAAGCATCATTTCTGCATCCCGAAGTGAACCATTTGATTTAGCAGCAATGAAGTCCAAAGCAACCTGATCAAACACAATGCCCTCTTCAATGCAAATGTTCCCTAACCTGGCTGCTATATCTGCATCTTTTATCTTTGGAAAGTGATACTTTTGAGACCGAGTTACAGCACTTCTTGGCAGCTTATCCAAATCAGGTGTGACCATCACAAAGACCGCATGTTGGGAAAAATTTTCTAAGCTGTTCAGAAGAGTTGCCCATGTCTCTCCATGCAACAAGTGACACTCGTCAACAATGAAAACCTTGAACCGTGATGAAACTGGAGGAATCGCTGCATTCTTAAGGAGGGCTCTAATCCTCTCTGCGCGATTAATTCTCATTGAATCCACTTCTTTTACATCCCTGCTCCTTCCAGAAAAGAACAGAACACATTCTCGGCAGAGACCGCATGGTTTATACTCCTCAAGTGAGAGACAATTTAATGCAGCAGCAAAGATTCTTGAGGCAGAGGTCTTGCCTGTGCCACGGGGACCATGGAAGAGATATAAGGAGGTTATCCTCCCTTTTGAAATGGCACTCAAAAGAGACCTTGCTACTACATTTTGCCCCACCAATTCCTCAAAAGATTTTGGCCTGAACTTCTGGCTAAAACTCCTAGGACTTTCACTAGTAATAAGCTTCCACTTCCTTTGCCCAGGAGGTGTTATCTCAGCTAAATCCTTGAACAACAATGGACAGCCTTCTAAATCAGAATATGGATTTGATTCACGAAATCTGGGAGTTCTTGTCCAGCAGCAGCTTATGCCACATCCACTGTCATTTGGGACAACGAAATCAGTAGTCTCCCCATTTGCAAGCAATGATATACTATGGCTTGATAAAGCATCACTTATAGATAGGCACGGACTACCTACCCGACTCAAAATATCACCCACCGTGCCAGTTGATTTAACTTGATTCTTGTATTGGGATTTCTTTCTTGACATAGACTGGTCTAAGCATTCTACTCTTGGTGATCCTAAAATCAATTCATTATTTGAATCCACATCTTCCAAGCAGTTGCTGGAAGGTGTGATGCATGTTAATTCCAGTCCTTTGTCCCTATGGTTGCCATAATATCTTTCACTCGTGGACTTTTGTCCATGAGCGTCTTCCTGACAGAAGACACCATTATCCAATTGTTCCATCTTCTTGATCCTAGTACAAGCTCCCACATTTCCTAATGCACCCAAATTAAACTCAGGCTTGGATTTTCCTAAATCACATTGCAATTGAAAATCATCAACTTCTTGATCCCTATTTCCTGTACAATCAGAATCATTGAACCTAGCAAGGCCATTATGATCAGAACTACCTTGTTGACAACCACCGGTGAATTGCAAAGATATCTCATTAGAAGAATTAGTTTCCCAATTCACATTTTCTAACAAAGAAGAGAATTTGCTCATAGAATTAGTTGATGGGTCCCTAAGAGACCTCACCCTCCTGAGTGCAATAAGGGTCCTTGAGATAGGAAGGTCAACTGAATGCCGCCGCCCATCCATCATTATCAAATATCAAGTATAAGAATCAAAGGTGTTCCCCTTTAGTTTCACAATGCAGAATCAGAATTTAAAATCCGCCACTATAAAAAAAGCTGCATTCCCTAGCCTGAAACAATAACCAACCAAACAAACAAACAAACAAGCATACCAGGTAAGCAATAGCAACGGAGATAAATAAAAGAAAAATCTTTGTATTGCAGATGTGTGTTTATCACTTGCATTTTTCACCGAGTGCAAAGAAACACAAAATGTAGAATGCTGAAACATTTCAACAACGAAACATGTATATTTAAAAAAAAAAAACACCATTCACTCTAAAAACACCTGAATCCGAACAGAAAATGGAATAAATTGTAGAAGCCAAAAAAACACCATTCAAGCATGTTAAAAACGGCAAGAACAAAAATAACACTAAGAAACACTGTAGCAAAAATTAAAAAAGCCACCTTTTTGCCTCAAACAAAAAGCAAAAAGCAGAAGAACAGAGAAACCGTAAAGCCATTCTCATTCTCCACAGTAAAACACAACACAACACACGCATGTATATATATAAACAAATACAAACCCCAAAAACTCCTCAAATCACTCCCATTTTACCTCGCACCAAACAGAGAATTAGAACAAGTACAGCTCAACATTTTTAAAATAGAGAATCCAAGAATCCAATTCAAACCCCAAAAATTTAAACAAAAAATCCTGTGAAACGACAAAGCAGAAACCTGCAAAATAGAGAAATGTGGGTACTCCAGCAGGCTTCGAAGTTAACGACGAAATTTTACAAATAAAAATAGCGTAGAAACCGGAACACCGTCAGAGCCTCGAAGACTGAGCTTCTCCAGATAATAATAAAAATAGAAAAATATGCAGAGAAACACTAGTACAGCAAGAAGCAGAAGAAGAAGAAGAAGAAGAAGAAGAGGTAAGTGGCAAAGTAGTAAATGTCATTAATGAGAGAGGGTGATAACAAACAAGGAGCACAAGATATTTAATAATGTAATAATGAAAATAATAATTTTATTATTTTTGCAGAAATTCTTTGTTCTTTGTTGCAGAGTTTTTGCAGAGAGGAGTGGTCTCGACTCTCGACGGGTGAACCTGCAGGTTAGAGTGAGGGGCAGTTTCGTCATTTTACAAGTTGTCAGTTTTAGTTAGTTTGGTTTGAGTTTTTAGCTCAAAAGGCTGTGTCCGTGGTCCCGGTTTTTGCGCTTTTTTTGCATTGCTCATTCTCGATTGAGCCCGCGTGTAGCTACGTTCTCAGGGAAATAAAGAATACTGTCACGTGCATGTCACTGAATTCTTTCCCAATGATTTTGAATTATTTATTTATTTATTATGAATTTTTTATTGATTTTTAATCATTTGTTCCACATCTTACAAACAAAGAAGAAATTGATGCCACTTTCAATTAAAATAATTTTAATCATAGAAACTTGAAATGGTGAAAAATTCCATCACATTTCATAAATAATAATTTTTTTATTGTATTAGGTATAATAGATTTTTAAAAACTTCATCAAAAGCTAGGTAAATTATAAAATAGAGTAATTCTATAACAAAAGAACTATAGGAAGGTTAAAAAAGCTAATTAATATAATAACCTCAAAACAATCCATAATTGCATTAATCATCATCTCTTTTGAGGTCAAAGAAAAGAAAAGAAAAGAAAAAGAGAATCTAAGCATAGGGTACCCTATAAGATTTTGTCTAATATAAGGGCATTTGACTAGCTGGCATCTTAGCCTCGTAATCACAACACATAATTATAAAAAAAATATTTCCTAAGTGAATCATTTATTAAAACTAGAAAACGTCAAATTATTGGAAATAAAACTAAAAATAATAATAATAAATTTATTCAACTAATATGTTTAATATTGCAAAAATTTATCAATCATAAATACATAGGTTAAAAATTATGTGGATGATGAGTTTTTTTTTGAACGGATACATACCAAACATATCATACAACTACAAAGAGCTTACAAGTTACAACAATGCTAGTATATATCAACTCTGATACTATAAGTGTCACAAGTTATTCCAAATAAGACTATTATAAACTATTATTATTATGATTATAATTACAAACATATATATATCAAGCTATATATTGTGCAAGCTATGTAAATATTATTGTATATATATATAACCCTAAGAGGAGCTTATTCCCCTTAGGGATTGAACCTAGGATCTTTTGGTTTTAGGGTCTCAACCTCAACCACTAGGCTGAGGCTTTATATGCTGTGGATGATGAGTTGGAATCTTGTTAACTACTGTCCACTAATATTGATGAAAGTTATTATTTATAATGATGGTAAAAAAGGTGATTCTATAGGATAAAAATTTTTAAAATTTTAATATCATAATTAATATTTAGTAAATAAAAACTAATTTTATTTTACACATATATATTAAATATATAATGAATAAAAATTAATTATATAAAGTAAAAAAATATATAATTAAGTAAAATAGGAGAGGTGGGAGGTGAGGTATACATGTTTTGATCATAAATAACGTATTTAGAGCTGAGTCACTATCACATGCGAAGCTATATGATATGAATAAAAACATTCACATGGGCAGGTAACAAAAGGCGCGTAACTATATATAATTATCCACAGATTTTGAATAGGGACCACGCAGCACAGTAAAAGGGTAAAAAAAAAAGAAGAAGAAACGTTTGAAAAATAATGAATAGTCAAAATAAAAAAGCTGTGAAAAAAAGCAAAACGTATCGCTGGCCATAGGCTATAGCTGCTGAGCAAAGCAGCTTCTTCTTCTCCTTTTTACCTGATCAAACCCAAAAAAAAATAAAAGCTGTTGAGTTGTGTGTATGTGTGCTCTGTTGCATTAGTAAAAAGTTGACGACCAGTGCGATTAATCCTGCACCTCCGCGTGTTCCCTGCTGCAATGAAGTAGTAGGGTTTTTATTACAGTACTAAGCATCAGAGAGCCAGCACACACAGTCAGATACTATTACC
>CATIWO010507554.1:0-14250 GCA_949673435.1 Macaranga tanarius
TAAGAGACCTAAATCATTATCAATCTAAAAATCTTTCCAAAATTTTCATCACAAATTATTCTCAATAAGTAGACAATAAATGGGTTAGATCCATTATATGTACATATATTTTTGTAATATAATCACCGACAACCGCGTGCTAGAGATGTATAAAAATGGAGAGTGCACTTGTGTGCTATAATTCTATATATAAACTAAGTGTGTGCTACAATTCTATATATAAACTAAGTTTCATTCTTTTTATAAAATCATTGTTTGTTTTGCAAGAAAATTGATGGTGATGAAAATGGGGCCTATTGTCAATGATCTTCCTTGTGCTTTGCGTTTGTGTTTTTTGTTCATTTTATTGGGTTGTATGTTTTTTGAAAGAGTTAGTGGTCAAGGTAGTAATGGTGGTTGGATCAATGCTCATGCTACTTTCTATGGTGCCAATCAAAATCCCAGCACTCTTGGTAAGTTAAGTAACATTAATTTAATAATGAAATTAGTAAGGAATTGCATTTAATTAATGTATATATTCACAACTTTACTCTTATCCTTATGTTCATATTGTATATGTTAGCTGCGTATGAGACTATATATACCTATGGTAATTTAAATTGTAATATTTTTATCATAGTTGCATTTCAAAATTTACCAATATTTTATATATAATTTTTTTTTGTCTTTAAGATAATATATATTTAATATAGAAAAGTTTTTATTTGTTCCTTGTGTATTATACTCAGTGGTTGAATTTATTATATATAATATAAAATAGCATATTTTCATTGGTCAAATATAAAATATTTAAAATATATGTATCACATATCTAACAGTCAAATATAATACTTTGAGTGCAGATAAAATTATTATTTTAATATAAGCAATAAACACTAAATAGATTAATGCCACTTTTCTGATATATATATATATAGCCTAGTGTGAGTGATAAGTAAGTGCGTACGTTAAAGGATACATTCTCTAAAATGTGTCGAGAGATGCAAGTGCAAGTTCTTTTTTGCCAGAGGTACATATATAAATGTACCTAGCTATTTTGCCTCATCATTTTCTATGTTTATATGAAAGAACCATTGGAAATTGTATAGGATAATCATATGAGATAATGATGTATGTGGCACATGGTTGGTTGAACCTTATAGTCATGCTTTAATACGGGGTTTTTCTGCAAGGATCATGGCTTCATTTCACAATGTCAAGTCACATGAAATTTTTATTAGATACTTTCTTATTAATTTGTTCGCCAAAGGGAAAATTATTGAAAACAATAAATACCCAAAATCTAATTGTCAACTAGGTAATCGATCATTGAGTTTGATTTTATAAAACTATAGAATAGTGCAACAATTAATATTTATGTTGTTATCAGGAGGAGCTTGTGGATATGATAATACATTTCATGCTGGTTTCGGAGTGCACACAACAGCTTTGAGTGGTGCACTGTTTAGAAATGGTGAGGCCTGTGGAGCTTGCTACCAAGTAATGTGCGACTATAAGGCTGACCCTAAGTGGTGTCTTCAGCGTGGTGTAGTGACGATAACCGCCACCAATTTCTGCCCTCCAAACAACAATGGAGGGTGGTGTGATCCTCCTCGTCATCACTTCGATATGTCCATGCCTGCTTTTCTTCGCATTGCGAGACAAGGCAATGAAGGCATAGTTCCTGTGCTATATAGAAGGTAATCAACATATTGCACTAATTGCATCCATCGTTATGCTAGAGTCAAGATCGCACCAAGAATAAGTATAAAGGGAACAATAACTTTATATATTGTATATGCATAAAACACTTTCAAATTTTTTACTTTTAGGTTGGTCACTAGAGTATATATTACACTTAAAACTTTATATAATATTTAGGTTTCACCTCTGGAAAGTTTATGCTTTTGAGTGATTGGAAGGGTTCACACCTTAACTAATTAATCACCAACTTCATGAATGATTTATTTCGTTGAAACCTGGCCGTTACAGCAGTTCAATATCATAATGTAAGAATGTTTATGAATGTGAAGGGTGGCTTGCAAGAGAAGAGGAGGAGTTCATTTCACGTTAAGGGGACAATCAAATTTCAATTTGATAATGGTATCAAACGTTGGAGGGAGCGGTGATGTTAAAGCTGCATGGGTTAGAGGGTCAAGAACAAGAACATGGGTACCCATGCACAGGAATTGGGGTGCAAATTGGCAGAGCAATGTCGACCTTCGAAGCCAAACGTTGTCGTTTAAGCTTACTTTGGTTGATGGAAAGACACTTCAATTCTTCAATGTTGTCCCTTCAACTTGGAGGTTTGGACAGACATTTTCTTCTCGAAATCAGTTCTCTTAATTTTAATGGAAAGAGATATATATAATAGAGAGTTGGATGTCCTATGGAACTGGCATTTTCGTATTGTTCAAGGACATTGTTAGCTAACACTACAAGTATAAGCAACTCTGCGTTAATTGGTTAAGGTTGGTGTTGTTTTTTTTTTTCTTGTGATTTGTATACTCTTATATGTAGTTCCAAAATAGGAGCTATATACATATATATTGTTACCTTGATATTTTGATTCAATATAAACATATAAATAAAGCAAAAAATAAAGAGTTTACATTTTACTCTATTTATATTTGTTTTTGCAAAAACCAAATTTGTACACCATTTGATATCAAATAGGCTTATTGAGAATGGAGTAAAAAATAAAGTTATTTACAAACAAGAAAAATTTATAAAAAGAAATGAAGTAAAAGGTACAATTTTTTAATTAATAGGGATTTATATAATGTAAATATTAATGTACTAGATATCAAGAGTAGTCTTCCTCTTTTAATTATGGTGAAAATTAATGTCACCAATATTAATTAATAATGACATAATTTGAAATCTGCAAATGTTTTTAAAGATAAATGATCACTGATAATTAAGAAACACAAATTTTTAACAAAATTGGTAGTTTGAATATGTTAAGTCCAAGTGCTCATCACTTTTTACTGAAAAAGACAAACAACTAACCATGGGTTATTGTCCAATTGCTACTCTAATTATTATTAAATATATTAACGATTTTAATTATCACTTTTTAGGCTATTATATGTTAAATTAATTGGAACTTAATCATTAAGGCACACAAATTAATTATATATATCACTTTTAGGTGCTAAATTGGAACCCAACTAGTATCAAGTTGCTCCAAAAACCTAATATAGTCTCTTGTAGCTAGTTGGGAGATGTAGGGTCAATCAAACAAATGCTAGGTACAGTCCAGCCATATGTGTTATGGTGGTGCATCAACCTATTTATTTGGTTACCCCTTTTTATCTAGTTGTGCATGAACTCCCACTAAATCACTATTTATTCTTTAACAAATTCAACTTGGGGCATTTGATTTGGTGGATCTTTAGCATTTCTCGAATCCCATGCGCATTACGTCTTCTCCCAATTTTTTTTTCATTATTAAAAAATAAAACGATGTAAATACTAATTGATTGTATAAAAGCGTTTAGAGAAAAGTAGCCATTAAAATCAGCCATCTTCTCCCAATTTTGATATAGAGAATTATAATAACAACATAAACCCACTTGGTTCGTTTAATGTTGCTTTCTTTTAGCACTATGGGTTGTGTACATTTCCTTTTTTTTTTTTTTTTTTAACTCTCAATGCATATATAAAAGGTCAACATCATATGTTTATAGTAAACCAAATAGTTTCATTTATACAATAGCACACGAAATTGTGAATTGCAGCTACTTAGCCATGAAGTCTTCCTACTTTTTAAGCTGCTCTCTCTTAGCTTTGCTTCTCTTTGCTTGCTCAGGTACTATATATACCACTACATTAATGTTATTTTCCTGCTTCATATCTCTCAATTTAACCCACATTTGTTCTTATTTAACCATACTTGACACCTTAGTATAGTGAACCAAATTTCTTACGAAAGTTAATTTTACTAATGAAGTTGTGCTAGGTTTCACTATGTTCCAATGCCATATACAGTGATGGACCTAGTCTTGGAGGTGGCAAGTTACAACTGATAATATTTTACAAATCTGGAAAGTGCAAATGTATTTGAAAGCTTGCTGCTATACTTGTATGCTTTTGCACAAACTATTTTGTACGTAGCTTGTAAAAGTAAGCCATTTGCTTTAAGGAGAGTTTCTTTTTTTGAAAAAAAAAAAAATTGTTCATGTGTGCTTTTTGAAATTTAATTTGTGAAAGAAATTTAATAAATTATGCTAGTCAAAAGTATATAAAATAAATAAAAATAGTAGAAAGAATTAATTTTTTTTTTTAAATTAGATTCATTCACCGCAATGTTAAATAAACTTTTAATTTAAAATGCAAATAAAACATAATTGTTGAGACCAATTTATATACTATTATCGTTTAAACAATGTATTAAATTCAAACTGTGATATATGTAATTTCGTTAAATTAGTTATTGGAAAACACTTGTTGTTCTTATACTGTTACTCAGGTCGAACTGAATTAATATTAAAGTTTAATAGATTCAAAATACCAGTAGTTAAAATAAAAAAAATGCAAATAAAAATACATATAAAATCATGTTCCATATATAGAGTAGAATTGAAATTAAAAAAAAAATCGTACTGATTGTTCACAAGTAAACATACTCATCATTGATCTATATATGTGTATATTTACTTTCATTTTATTGTTTTGATTGGCATCCAGCGGAAATGAAGGAAGTGATAACAGAGAATGAAGGAAGGTGCTTCGAGGTGATGGACCCAGTTGGATGCAATCTCTCATCTTGCAGGCAACGTTGTCTTCAGCTCAAGAATGGTAATGGTGTTTGCGTCTCTAATCTTAAAGAGGGCAATTATCAATGTGTTTGCTACAGCAATTGTTGAGCTACTAATGCTATTACATATTTTGGGAAGAAAATTTCCTAGCCAGCATTAAATAAGTTATCGAAGTCCATATGTAAGAAGTATTTTCTCTTAAAATAAGGGCTAAATCTATGCAAATCTTGTTGTTAATTTCAATAAGAAAGAAAAAGAAAAGGCATGAACTTTTCTTTATTGCTTTATGTGTCATTTTGGGTTAATTAACTGTAAACCCCCTTCAATTTATATCAAAATTTACTAGTAGATTCTTAATGTTTTAGAAATTTACAGAAAATTTATTTTATTTTTAAAAAAATTTTAAATAGAATTCATTTGCAAATGAATTTAAATTCATTTAAACTAATCAGACTTCATCAATAAAAGTTTATTTAGTGTTAAGCTACTCCATAAATTTAAAAAGTTGGAATGGAAAATGAATTTTACAAATTTTTATTTAAACCAAACACACTAACTTGAATTTGTAAATAAATTCTATAAAATTTTATCAAATTCATTTGAACTAAATATACGCTTAATCATAACTCCCATCACCTTTTATCACATGTAAATTGTAATTAATACTTGTTAGTTTTTGATATTAGTCAACTCAAAAGACTTAATTAACAAAAAAATTAATTTAATTTTTAACTTATTTTTTGACAATAATAATAATTTCATTTATACAAACCAGCAATACATCGATAAAAACATTGATATAAATCTGCTAAAAACTATTAAAGGATGAAATTGTGAAATATTCACATCTCCAAGGTTAATAGCATAATAAATCGGCTCAAAGCCTACACATTTAAAAATTCTATAATGACTAAAAAACTTATGACTCTAGTGCTGCAATATACTGACGACCATAATCAGATTTGATATTTCTGTTGAATCGAATATGCTTTGTTTGTTTGAATTTCCCACACTCAAAAAACGCCGTAACAAGACGGAAAAAATCAAATGCCGCAATAAGATGGTGAAACTATAAAAACAAACAATAATAAACCTAGATCTATGTGGAATACCCACTTATTTGAGAATTTAATTGATAAAAAAGATATATAGAGGGGTGATTTTATGCCAAAAAATGCCAAAAATCACCCCTCTCTGCTAACAAAGATGAAAAGTAAAAATAAGAAAAGAGAAAAGTTAGAGAGAAAATGAGAGAGGGAGGCTAGAATTTAATTTTTAACTTATTATAGAATATCAAACTTGATAAAAAAAAATAAGATTATATTATGTTTGTTAAATCGACTCAAATTTAAAAATCAACACAAGTAAAAAAAGTTAAGCATCTAATGTTTAAATAATTACAAAATAATATTATATAATTAGGACTAAATATAAATTTTTTTTTATCATATAGCATTCTGTATAATAAATAAAATAATATTATTATCAATGATATTTAAAATAACAATTGTAAGATAACGTCTAATCGAATTTTCAAAAGAACTAATGAAAAGACTTTTCTTTTTTAAATAAAAACTTATAGAATTTAATTGTAAAAAATATTTTTATATAACTTCATTGAAAAATGATATAAGTTATAGGACTAAAAGTAGGGTAATTTTCACCCATGGTACCCAATTTTTGGTCTAGGTACCACTATTGTACCCAACTTTCAAATCATAACTTAAAACTCACCCACCTTTTGCTAAAGTCCCAATATAGTGTCTAGACCCAATTTTCGGCCGACAACGATGACATGGTAGCTGATGTGGATATGAAAGTTCCACGGTGGTCATTCGGTATTTGCCATGTCAATACGAGGTCCCACGTGGTGCCACGTGGGACCACGTCATATGCCATATTAACCCCAACTTTTTACCCCTCTTCTCTCTCTCCTACTTTACTCTTTTGCTTTTAATGTTTTAACTAAATTTAATTTTTATCTAAATTTTCTTTCCACTTTTCTCTCTCACAAAACGATATTTGCAAAAATTTACTTTTTTTAATCGATTTTCTTGCTCCATTTTATATTTCGTTTTATACTCATCTCATCTTTTTTATTTTTTTGGTCATCTCATCTTCATCTCCATTTTGTGTTGCTCGACTGGGTATAAGGATTTGTAGTGTTTGGTAAGCTATCGTCATTTTCTTTGATGCATGTTGCATTTTAGTGTAGATCTATGTCTAACAAAAGGTTTTTAAACTATTACAAAAAAAGGTTGTGTAGATTGGTTGGTTATGGGTCACTGATATTGCTAAAACGAAGTTGTTGGTGGGGTCCACATGCGAATATATCACCTTCAAATTGAGGTGAAGTTAAGCACTTTAATTTGAATAACAAAATTTCAGGGTACTTTGTAGAGAAACCCTAATTTTTTAGAAAATAAAATACTAAAGGGGACTGTGAACAGTGGGGCTACATAGATAGTGAGAAATTTTAAAAAAATTGAGTTACTAAGTAGCTTTGGGTGTAATTAAATGAGTATTCAATAGGTAGGAAAAAGACATTATTGTAATTTTTTTACAGGTTAAACATCAACAGAAGTATTTGTAGTGCATCTACACTATGGGGGGTGAATTTGGTGAATGTGCTTACTTTAGTGGGGAAATAGACCATAAGTTATCTGACATTGACAAAATCTATTTAGCTAAACTAGATATTTGGGCCACAGAATTAGGAGTGGAAGGGCATGCCTTATACTATTCAAGAGAACCTGACAAAAATTATAACTCAGGTAGGAAAATGTTAGAAAATGATGGATGTGTCTTTGAAATGGCATTATGTGCTGCTGATGTTGGAGATATAGATGTGTATGTCAAACATTTAAGTGAAGAAGAGGTTGAATAAACATGCTATCCTATGGCTAAAAGTAGTGTAGTTATTAAAGAGATAGTAGATGATAATGATAATAAAGCTAGTGTTAGGAAGCGTTGAGTTAATGGTGGTAGGTTAGACAGTGTTAATGTATCAGGGGTTGGTGGAAATGACTTTGGGTTTAATTTGACAAGATACTTAGACTACAATATAAACAAAAATAGTTCTAATGAGAATGATGAATATATGTACTTGGGTGATGATGAAGTAGAGATTGAATTAGAGGGTGAGGGAGCAGATGTGAGAGCAGATGATGAAATACAAAATCTTAGTGCAATTTAGTTGGTGAAGGGACTGTTAAGGATGCAAGGGTGAATGCAAGTGATGATGATATTGGTGAAGCAGATCTTGAACAACATGAGCAAGAAAGGCAAAATATTTTTTTAGATCTTAAGTATGATATAGTGAATAGGGATGAGGATCCAATTTCAGTTCTAAAAGAGATTAGATAACTTAAACCAAGGACTAATGCAAGTGGGGGCTAAAATGAGGGTAAGCAGATAAAAGTCAGACAGAAGATCAGGGGCAGGCAGGTGAAAGACAGGCAGAGGCTCAGGGGTAGGCAGAGGCTACAGGGGAAGATCAAGTTCAGGAAGAGGAATAGGAACATGTAGATGATGCATATAGAAGAAGGATGGGTAGGAGACCTAGGAAAGGAAGGATGGGAATTAATTCTGGTAGGGTAGATGCAACTGTTAGGTTTCAGGATAAAGAAATTGAGTCAGATTATGGGCCATCTGACGAGCTCAATACTACATTAGAGTCTGAAAGTGAAAACTAATCGTAGAAAAAAATAAACATAAATTTCCAAGTTTTAATATAGAGAGAGAATTAAATAACCCCCACTTTGTCATTGGTATATTATTTAGGAATAAAGATGAGTTCAAAGAAACATGCAAACATTGGTGCATTAAGCATAGGTACCATGTTCACTTTCCAATAAATAATTTAGTCAAGGTGAGATGTGAATATTACGATAGATGTGGTTTTTGGATTTATGCTTGCAAGTTCAATAAGCATAATCCAAATGATAAGATATTTCAGCTTGGCACCTTTAATTTGAAACACAAATGTGCAAAAAAAATATATAAATTTTCATGTCTCATCCAAATTGATTGCTCAGAAGTATATTGAAGACTTTAGAGTTGATCCTATATGGAAACTTGAAAGCTTCATAGAAAGAATTAAAAAGGATATGAAGTGTAAAATTTCTACAATGAAAGCATAGAGAGCAAGTGATTATGCCTTGAAGACAATCACTAGAGATGAGAAAGAATAATATGGGCTATTGTATGCATACAAAAAAGAGATTATAATAACCAATCCTGGTCAAAGAGCCCATTTGCAGAAATGCAAATTTGTCTAGATGGATTAAAGAAAGCTTTCAAAGCTGGTTGCATGCCCTTTATTTGCTTAGATAGGTGTTAGTTAAAAGGAACCTATGGGGGCTAATTGCTTGCAGCTACTGGAATAGACCCTAATAATTGCATTTTACCAATGGCTTGGGCTGTTGTCAAAACTGAAAATACAGAAACATGGACATGGTTTCTTGAGTTGCTAAAATAAGACCTAGAAATGTACAACTCATTTCATTGGGTGTTCATATCTAACAGACAAAAGGTAAATTGCTCATCTTTCTTTATATTACATTTTATATTGATAACTACATTTGTTGGGGTTTTATGACTGCATTTAATGTTACGTAGGGACTTATTTGAGCTATTATAGACCTGTTCCCACACTCTGAATATAGGTTATGTATTAGACATATGTAGACTAATGTGAGTGTTAAATTTAGGACATGCACTACAAGTCAACTGAAAGAATTAAAAGATTTTATCTGGAATGTAGCTAGGTCAACTTACCATGCTAAACTGCAACATTGGTTGGATGAAATTGAGAAGAAGTATCCAGCTGCAAAGAAGTGGTTAATTAATAGACCATATGAGCAGTGGAGTAGAGCATATTTTAGCTCCATTGTAAAATGTGATAGTTTACTAAATAACCTGAGTGAATGCTTCAATAAGTATTTGTTATATGCTCGGAAGAAGCCAAGATGATCCGATCTCAACTTATGAAGAGAATGCATGCAAAACAGATGTTGGGGTAAAAATTCAAAGGAGATATATGTCCCAAAGTTAAGAAGAAACCTACTGTCAATAAAAAATTATCTTACACTAATCAAACGGAGTTTGCTAGTTCTCCTAGAGTGCAAGTTATTGGACCTGATGGTTAGTTTGTAGTTGACATAGAGAAAAGAACTTGTGCATGTAGGAAATAGGACCTCACAGGTATACCATGTCACTATGCTTGTGCATACATCACTGAAAATAATGAAGAGCCTGAGAAATATGTAGATGTTTGCTATTCAGTTGCCACATACAATAAGGTGTATGGTCATGTTATTAACCCAACAAATGGGCCAAGCTTGTGGGAAAAAGTTACAAATACACCAGAGATTATTATTGCTCATTCTCCTATAAACACTAAAAGAGGAAGACGTATTAGAGCTAAAAGAAAGGAAGCAAATGAACAAGTAAAGCAAAAAGAATAAAAAAAGAAGTTAAAGTAAAGAATGAAATTGACATGAGTAGTAACAATCAAGTACAGTGTGTATGGGCATCTAAAATATAATAAAAGACACCATACTGTAAGATTCTCCTTACTTTTTTTAATTATGTTACTATTGCTATTATTTTTAACCCTATCTCAATTATTTTGTAGTCATCAAAGAAAACCACAGGCTTAATTAGTGGGGCTGTATGTGATGGCCTATCATCAACCCCATTTACAATTCAGTGGATGATGGATGTGAGTTTATGCCTTATTTTACTGTTAATTGCTCTTTTAATGTTGATTACTGATTTAATATTCAAAATGGTGCTTGATTTGTTGTTATGGGTTCTTGCAGGGAACTAGCCATATGACTTCCTCTGTAAATGCATCTGCTCCATTTCCTTTTGAAACAAACATGCAGTTTAATGTTAGTTGTGTATTTTTTTACAATGCTATTTTGTGATTCTTTAGTAGTTTTATGTTTATTGCAACATATTTTATATATTTATTTCTATGGGTTTTAAAGGTCCACAGCTACCCAAGAATCTCAGCAAAGCACAATTGCTGAAAATTTTGGATTCTAGTATGGATATCGTAATGCTAATAGACAAAAGAACACGACTGCTAGCCAAAGTAGCACAATGACTAAGATTGCTGGATAGCATAATGCAAGTTGTAACACATTTGAACAACTAATGAACAAAACGAAAAGGGGCAGGCCAACAGGAAGACCTGTTCCATCAAGATACATGTAACATTTGAAGAAGTCAAAGAAGTAGATTTCATATATATGCAAATTTTTGTTTATAGTTAATTATGTACCTATTATACTATATTTTGGCAACTTTGTGGTTACTTTTTGTTTATTATAGATGGCATACATCATCATTTTATGTTTTAAAGTTGAAACTAAATAATATATTCTAGTTTCAAAGATTAAACATTAGGATTAGCAATTCTGATGTAAAACTGCAACTTATTTATATTTTAGCTTTATCAATTTATCTAATTTGTTCTTATTTTTCTCTCTTTAATATATTACCTCTGCTTCATTTTTCAGTCAGGTGAAAGATTCAACACATTTTATTTTGCACAATCTTTCAAAAAAATTGTTCTTTCATTAAACTAAAATTAGCATATACATAGCAAAATCACACTACATTTGGATTAAACCTTAATCATCCTGAAATCCTTCATATTCTTAAAAACATTCATCATAACATTCATCATTTTAGGCCAACTAAAGTACAAAGTATAATAGCAAATGCATCATCCTACATGAATATTTTCATACACCATACAACAATAACACAAAACATAACCCATTTCATTCTTAACATATTGGCCTTCTTTCTTTCAGCATTTTCTTTCTCCTTTTATAATCTATCAATTTTTTTTTCAGTAGCCCGATGATAATAGTTTTTGATTTTGCAGGTACAAGAGGATCCACTCATTAAAAAAAATTGCCTGGGTGATGCTATAAAATTCAAATAGATATTATCAAACATATTCCTACATAATTTTATTTTAAATATATAACTCAATCACTAATAATAAATTCACACATACTTACCTTAGCATTTCGGCAACCTTAAAACCTCCTGCCAGTATTGGAGTTCGTCCATGAGGTTTTCAAAACTACTTCAACTTGGCAAAAATAATTAGGTTTTGCGATTTCTATCTCCTTAAAGGTACCTTATAGAATTTTATTTCTTTTAAGAAATTTAGGGTGTGTTTACTTTAAGAAAACTACTCCAGTTTTCTAGAAAAATTTTCAAAATGAGAATGGAAAATAGGAATTTATATTTACTTTGGGTATTTTCATAAAAATTTCACTTGAAAAGTGTTTTCACTATTTTTTTAATTTAAAAAGAAAATTGAAAATAGGCACTTGTCTGTGCAATTGGTGTGCCAACTGTGATTCTTGGTATTGGCTTTACTTTCATGGCTTTTTTTAATTTTCAATGTAATCATTTAATATTATTATAATTAAATTAGAAGAGGGGAGCTAGAAAATATATAGCTAGTACTTGATTCATTGATTAGTTCATGGTTGCTAGCGTTATAAAATTATATTAATGTTAATGGATGGACAACGCATTTCAGGTAAGTTTTTGTTATATAAGTGTATGTTGATTAGCTCCTAGATTGTTATTGATTAAGATCAGATCACTAGTCTAAGCACTAGCAGTGCAGTACGTTATAATGGGTTTTTTTTTCTTCCTAAAAATTGCTACATGTTTTCTTCCTAGACAATTTGTGAGCTTTTTTGCTTTATTGCATGCATGCAGAATCTTTTTTATTTGTATTGGCTGTTTGTTTGTGACCTAAAATTTGATATATATTTGAGTAATTATAATATACGTGCAAGCAGAATCATGAAACATGATTTATATTTCAGTAGGTAATCTATTCTTCTAGCAGAATGGAGTATTTATAATATTTTTTTAGCCAAATAGCTATAAAAATTTCACTAATTAGTAGAAAGGAAACTCTTCAAGTAATTAGACATTATTATGAGAATTACAGTAGCTGTACACTATTAAGTCAACGAGGCTTTGATTTTCTGACAAATAGAAAGCAAATTTTGGATGAATCGTATTTGTAGGACTTTTTTTTCCCTTTTTGAATTTTATTCGATATTTTCCATTAGCATTTGTAATTCATGAAACATGTGTAAAACTATAATCTCATTCTCATTAGCATTTCTTTTATTTATAATATTTATGGTTGTATACACTTGTCAGGTTACGGAAATGATTGCTCTATTACTATTTTTTACCAAATAATTTGCATGGTATTTATTTCTTTAACATTTATTCTTAATTATTCACATGAGTGGTGATTAAAGTTATTTATTGTAATCATATAACCATATATCTAATATTGAAATGTTATGTTTAAATAAAATAAATATTTAAAATTATCTATTTAAATAAAATTTCTTATTTTAAATGTTATGTTTAAACAAAGAACTAATGAGCCAAGTCTTTTTCAGTCCTGTAGATGGGAGGAAAGAATAATGAGTGTGAGGATGTAAAAGAATGGTCAGAAGTCAATGAAATTGATTTTTTGAGAATCTTGTATGAAAGAGTAAAAAAGGATCCAAATGGAACACCAAGTTTTAAATCAATAGATTGGCAATAAATGGGAGAAAATTTATTTTTATCTAGTGGAGAAAGATATACTGTTGAAAAATTGAAGGGAAAATATAATTGTCTTCGTCAAAAGCATCGTTAATTTTCTGAATTACTAGAGCATACCAGGGTTACTTATGACTCAAATGCAAATATTGTGTTTGTTGTAGAAGATGTTTGGCAAATATTTTATGCGGTAATACACTTATTAATTGAGTACTCTTACAATAGTTATTTAATATTTAATTTATGATGTTGATTGGAACTAATTTAAAATATATGCTAATATGCAGAAGCATAGAAACTTCAAGAGCTTCAAAAAAATGGTTGTAAAAATTATGAATTACTTAGGCAAGTTTTTAGTAAATCAACTACTACTGGACATCTTCACCATTCATCTACACAATTACCACCTACTTTAGATGACGAGTGTCAAAATGAGGAAGAATTTCTTAACAAAGGTGTGCATGTAAAAGTTAGACACTTGTTAGGAAAAATGGATATTCTCTCTTAATATTAGGATTGAAAGAGACTTGGCTAAAGCAGAGATATATAAATCTCAGAGCAATCAAGCTTTATGTGCAGTTGTAGATCCATATTCAATAGAAGCATGTATGGATATATTAGAGACAATGGATAATATCTCAAAAGATGTCTACAACAAAGCACTAGAAAAATTCATGAACCAAGATTGGAGGAAAATATTCATATTAATGTGTGCTAATAGGAGACAAGATTGGCTAGAAAGTTTAATTTGATTAATTAGTAGAATGATGAGAACTTTTATTTTATGACTATGTTATATTGGGATGTTCTTATGTTATGTTGGGATGTTCTATTTATGGTTTTTATTTTATTGACTATATTATATTGGGATGTTCCTATGTTATTTTTATTAATG
>CATIWO010507656.1:0-24821 GCA_949673435.1 Macaranga tanarius
GTTGGAGCTGCTAGTAGAGCCGGAGTAGGAGCTGCTGGAACTGCCTAGACTGCAACTCTCCTATTTGAGGTTGGCAGTTCTGAAAAGGACTTTATAAAGCCAATAGTAGCCCTCGGATGTTATGAGAAATCTATCCTCTGATTTTTATGCTGTAGAAGGGAACCAACTCTGACTGAAGGTAGCATATAAGATGATGTGTAAAGCATATAGCCAGCTGATGTAATCAAATCCTCTGATCATGCACGGAAAGGGGCCTTTTTCACGGGCTTTCATCACTTGCTGTTGTTTCAGCAAATCAAATGAAGGATAGGATTGAAAGTCCTCTCGAAAGGGGATGTAATTTGCTGACTTCGACTAAGAAGGATAGTCGCATAAAAGAGCTCTACCATAAGGGAAAGGTTTTTAAATCCTTCAATCGTCCTTTCAAAATCTGCCTTTGTTGAATATGGATTAGCTTGCTTATGTTAAGAGGCACTGGTCTTACGAAGAACTTGATCTTGGCTTGCCTTTAGTTGAACTTCCCAAGTAGGAGATCAGTTGCAGGAGTTCATTCAGGGGATAAGGAAGGTGACCATGCAACTAGAGTGGGTCAGAAGCAAAGCAGAGGGTTCTCAACTAACTAGTCGCTTCCCGGGAAGAGCCTTTGGTTCAGTCCGTTCCGCAGTTCTAGTTTTAATCTTATTGTAATTGACTCCCAATGAGACAGGCTCCCCCTATAGCTATGGATTCCCGCCTATAGGCCTAAGCCATGGGTGACCCCTTCTTCAGTATTATTGCTTGTTTAGTGTCATTTTCTTGCTTGGTTTCTCTTGCTGTAAAAAGTCTAGAATGATTCAAGTGGTGGATATGCCAATTGTAGCTAGCCTGAAGTGAAAGAAGTTTTTTCGGTACCGCTAGCTCCCTTTCATGAGAAGAGAGGCCTACTTTAGACTTTACTTTTAAATAAGCTAAAACCGAAGCCTCTGGCATGGATAGGACCACTTCCTCTTCCTATTAGTAGGAGCAAAAAGTAAATAGAAAGAGCACTGAAACATCTGGCTTGGGTTTTTTCTATATCAATCCCTCTTGGTGAGTAAACAGCCTCATTAACAGCAGCCACTCGACCCATATAATCTCCTATTATTCCATCATTTTGAATCCATGCTCCGGGTCGAATATAGCTTACCCCCGGCACCTGGCTTTCTCTGGTGCATATTAGCTTAGCTGCGGCCGGTTTGGCTTCCTCTCTGGCAGCCACTTTCCTTACCTTACCCACAAGTCTTCTATACATACCGGGATCATTTAGGAGCTCTCCTTGATCGGAACAAAGATGATGATTTTGTTCTTTCGGGGTATCAGCAGGCTTGGCTCCCCAAAAATAAGTCTCATTCAAAAGATCAACAGTATACTTTCTCTGGGAAAGATAGATCCCTTTTTTGAGTAAGCAACTTCTATTCCTAACAAATAAATAAGGATCTGCATAACTTCTTTGAAAAAAAAACTACAGCACTGCTAAACTTTTCAAACCAGGATGATTGGTTTATGAATAGTATATGATTAGTTTATAAATGGTATATGATTGGTTTATAAATGGTATATGATTGGTATATAAATGGTATATGACTGGTTTATATTTGGTGTATGTTTGGTATAAGTGTGGATGTTTTGGAAAAATAAATGCTTGCTATATTATATGCTTAATTAGTTCTTGAGAAGTGATATATGTATAATTACACTAGTAATTTCTTATTGAGTCGCAAGCTCCACCCCTTTGTAATTATTTTTTAGGAAATAGTTAGCTCGAGCTTCAAGCTTGTTTTGTTTGTGACTTCCGGAGGCTTGAGGTGTGCTTGGTGATATCGACTTCCATCTTCATTAGTATGCACTTCATGCATTTGTATTGCTATGTTGAATGTTAAACTCTTTATAAGGATATGTTGGAAATACATTTTGAATGTATAAATGGGTGTGAGGTTATAACGTTTGTGATTATGGCTTATTATAAGCAAGTACATGTATGTTATTTAAAGGAATTAATCTATGCCATATTTGAGAAGTATTAGTTATGAAGCATGTTATGGTTAGGCATTCTAGAAATGGCTTGTATATGCACAAATGGATTGAAAGTGTGAGGTTCATGTGGATTTTCATGATTTTGATGAATTTATGTATGTTTTGGATGGCTGAATAGGCATATATTTATATGAGAAGCATTATTTTAGGAGGTATGTTATATGTGTTGTGTGTTACGGTGTCATTTTCAGCATTTTCAGCCAAGGTAGGGGAGGGGCTACCCCCAGTCACTGGCGAGCACTAATCCCCTAGCCTGCCTTGGAGCACTGGCGATCGCCAGTGACTGGCGGGCACCAATGCTCCCTCTAAAAAAAATTTCTTATACATATAACTCTTTAATTATTATACTTACTAGTATGCATATGCTTTGTGTTTAAGTGTATGTTGTACATGACATGTATTTATACTCATATTAGTATTAAGTATATTCTTTTGGGATATGTGTTTGGAATTGTTGAGGCCACGTGTTATGGGTCTGACATTTAGTGGCATCAGAGCAGGAATTAGATTCCCTTAGGATATGAGCATATCATGCATTCATGGCATAGCATGCATAATTTATAGATGACATCTAGTTGATGGATGTTGAATGTATTAGGATGGAAAAACACCAAGCACCTCTCGTTGGCCCAGAAGAGTCATTTGAGTCAGTCCATAGGCAAGAGCCTATGCATGCATTGGGTGAACAATCATAAACCCAATCGCAACCTCCTCCTCCTCCACAAGCTCCTTACCCACCATTTATGCAAGAATTTGTGCAAGCCATACGAGATATGGCTCAAAGACCAAATGAAAGCACACTTGATGAGAATTTTGAAAAGATTAGAAAGCAAGGTACTAAGGCTTTTGCAGGGACTACTGACCTTATGGTAGCTGAAGAGTGGTTGAGAAGTACTGAGAGAGTGCTAGACCGGTTTTAATATACCCCTGGGAAGAGAGTAAGCTAGGCGGCATTATTGTTTGAACAAAATGCACTGGATTGGTGGGACACAGTACCAGGAAGTAGGGATGTGCCTATGTTGATTACTTGGGCTAATTTCTTGAGAGCCTTCACAAATAAGTATATGCCGGCTGTGTATAAAGATAAGAAAAAGCTTGAATTCCTCAACTTGAAGCAAGAGGACTTATCTGTAGCTAATTATAAAGTTTAATTTGTGAGGTTATCTAAATACGCACCTGAGGAAGTAGCTACAGATGAGCTAAAAGGGAATAAGTTTGAGAGAGGACTAAACCTTGAGATCCGAGAGAAGATAGTGATGAAGTCATCCACTTATCGAGAATTGTTAGAGACAGCAATTAGAGCAGAGGAAATCATTGTAAAAAGGAATTATGTGGTAGCTAAAAAGAAGAAGACTACCGGTGTGTTTACCATATCCTTTTCATTTAGAACTGGGGGTGGATCATCCTTTAGAGGTTCAGGTTACCAACAAAGCAGTTTCAGAGGGCGAGGGTCAATCCAACCTACTCAATCAACAGTGAGTGTTTCTGGTAGAGGATATGGAAGACCACCTGTTAATAGAAGAGATGGAGGGAGAGGTAGATCGATGAGCAGTGTATCCACCTATACTTACAACAAATGTGGTAGATTCCATTCTGGAGAATGTTGGGTACCTAGAATGATTATGTGCTATTATTGTAGTTGACCCTGACATATAATCAGAGATTGTCCAGTAAGAAAGAATACTGAGGGAACCCAGATGACAGGACAAAGTAGTGCAGGCGAGAATACTCTTCAGATTGGTAGAGGAAGAGGACGAGGAAGAGGGAGCGAAGCTGGTACTTCCACACTGATAGGAACAATTGGGAAAGCACAAGGTCAAGCTAGGGTGTATGACATCACAAGCCAAGAAGCTCCAACTCCACCGGACATGGTTACCGGTACATTTACGATCCTCAATCATAAAGCATTTATTTTAATAGATCCTAGTTCCACATGTTCATTTATAGCCTATGAGTTTGCATTGAAAGTACATGGCACCATTGAAGCATTAGGATATAACATATGTGTGTCTATGCCTGCTAGGGGTATCGTGATAGTTAATATAATGGTTAAAGCATGTCCTATAGAAATAGAGGGTAGGATTTTGCATGTTAACTTTGTGGTAATTAATTTAGAAGAATTTAATATTATTCTGGGAATGAATTGGTTATCAAGCAGCATGTGGTGGTAAACTGTTATACTAAGGAAGTAACTATTAAAACTTCAGGGCAAGAAAAGATAGTGTTAGTGGGAGAGAAGAAGATAATTCCTTCTTGTTTAATTTTCACTACTATGGCTTTTTAACTGATTAGAGATGGATGTGATGCATACTTGGCCAATATTATTGACACATTAAAGGTTAGCTAGGGAGTGATAGATGTACTTGTTGTAAGTGAGTTTTCTGATGTGTTTTTAGATGAGTTACTGGGATTGCCACCACATCGAGAAGTAGATTTTGAGATTGAGACTGTACAAGGAAAAGCCCTAATATCTATTTCACCCTATCAAATGGTACCATTAGAGTTGAAGGAATTGAAGAAACAACAAGAAGAATTGTTAGAAAAAGGGTTCATCAGACCAAGCATTTCTCTGTGGGGAGCTCTAGTGTTATTTGTGAAGAAGAAAGATAAAAGTATGAGATTATACATTGATTACAGGCAATTGAACAGAATAATAGTGAAGAATAAGTATCTTTTCCCTAGAATAGATGATTTGCTTGATCAACTTAAGGATGCTTCGGTATTTTTAAAGATTGATTTGAGATCCAGCTATTGGAAACTATGGGTAGCAGAATTCTCCATTCCTAAGACTACATTCAGAACAAGATATGGTCATTTTGAGTTCCTTGTAATGCCTTTTGGGTTGACCAATGCACAAGCAACTTTCATGTCTTTAATGAATAAGACATTCCAATCGTACTTAGATTAGTTTGTTATTGTATTCATTAATGACATATTGATCTATTCTTCAAGTCGGGAAGAACATAAAAAGCACCTTCGAGTAGCTTTATAGATTTTGTGGGAGAAACAGTTGTATGCCAAGTTCAGTAAATGCGAGTTTTGGATGGAAGAAATAGCATTTCTTGGATATATTGTGTCCAACGAAGGAGTTAAGCCCGATCCATCGAAGATTAAAGCATTTCAAGAGTAGGAATCACCTAGGAATATGATAGAAATTTGGAGTTTCTTGGGATTAGCTGGGTATTACGGAAGATTTGTGAAATATTTCTCCACAATTACTAGACCTATGACTGCTTTATTGAATAAGAATTCTCCTTTTCAATGGAACGAGAAATGCCAAAGTAGTTTTGAGAGTTTGAAAGAGGCCCTTATTACTACCTCTGTACTTACTTTACCGACTGGAAGTGGTGATTATGTAGTGTATACTGATACTTCAAGGCAAGGTTTAGGGTGTGTACTTATGCAAATGGGAAGGATGATCACCTATGCATCTAGATAATTAAGACCACATGAGATGAACTACCCGACATATGATCTAGAATTGGCCACAATTGTGCATGCATTAAAGATTTGGCAACATTATCTCTATGGAGAGACATTTACCATTTTTACGGACCACAAAAGTCTGAAGTACATTCTAACTTAGAAAGAATTAAACTTGAGGCAACGAAGATGGATAGAGCTTTTAAAGGATTATAATTGTACAATTGAGTATCACCTAGGGAAAGCCAATGTAGTAGCAGATGCATTGAGCCGGAAAATAATGGAATGCTCTGCTAGAATAGTTTATTATGACATGGGCAATCTAGTGGCTTTGAGGAAAATGAATATTATACTTGATATTGAGAGAGATCATTTATTGGATAACTTCCAAGTTAGACCATCATTGATAGATCAAATCCAAAGTGTTCAAATGAAAGACTTGTATTTGAAGAAGATGAGAGAAAAAGTTAAAGCCGGAACTAATTCTCAATTTACAATCACAGAAGATAGTGTGTTAGTGATGGAAGACCATATGTGTGTACCGGATACTGAAGACTTAAGAAAGCAAAGTATGGATAAGGCTCATTCTGCTCCATATGCAATGCATCCGGGTAGTACGAAGATGTATTGGAACTTGAAGCCTTACTACTGGTGGCCAATAATGAGGAAAGATATAGCAGAATTCATTACAAGATGTTTGACTTATCAGTAAGTCAAAGCTGAACATCAATCACCTACGAGAAAATTACAACCACTGAATATTCCCGAATGGAAGTGGGAAAAGATTACAATGGACTTTGTAGTAGGGTTGCCTAGAACTTTTAGAAGACACGATGTGGTGTGGGTCATAGTTGATAGATTAACCAAATCGGCCCATTTATTGCCGATTCAAACTACCGATTCACTGGACAAATTGGCTTCCTAGTACATTTCTGAAATTATGAGACTGCATGGAGTTCCTTATTCGATTGTATCTAATAGAGATCCAAGATTTACTTCACATTTTTGGGAAAGTTTGCAGTAAGCTTTAGGAATGAAGCTGAATTTTAGTACAGCTTTTCATCCATAGACAGATGGACAATCAGAGAGGACAATACAGACATTAGAAGACACGAGGAGGGCTTGCGTACTTAAGTTTAAAGGGAACTGGGATGACTATCTACCATTGATTGAGTTTGCATACAACAATTTTTATCATTCCAGTATCGGAATGGCTCCTTACGAGGCTCTATATGGAAGGAAGTGTTGAAGTCCCGTATGTTAGGATATTGAAGGACTAAGATAACTTGAAGGTCCGGAATTGATTCAAGAAACGGTTGACAAAATTCAAGTTCTAAAAAAATGTCTCAATGCTGCACAAGATCGACAAAAGAGTTATATAAACCAACACCGAAGAGAAATGGAATACCAAGTAGGAGAAAAGGTCTTTTTAAAGGTGTCGCCATGGAAAGGTGTTTTGAGATTTGGCCGACAAGAAAAATTGAGTCTGAGGTACATTGGACCTTATGAAATTACAGAAAGAATCAGACTACTAGCTTACAGATTGGCTCTACCGTAAGAGTTAGCTTCTATTCATAATATATTTCATGTGTCCATGCTATGAAGATACTGATCAAATCCAAGTCATGTTGTGCAAGAGCCAAAGATAAAAGTTTTTGAGACACTGACTTATATAGAAGAACCAATGGAAATTTTAGATCGGAAGGTGAAGCAATTGTAAAATAAGGAGATACTAATAGTTGAAGTAAAATGGAGTCATCATTCTCCTAGAGAAGCAACATGGGAAGTGGAGGAGCAAATGAGACTCAAGTATCTATATTTATTTACTGTAAATGGAGATGGTGAGTAGAAATTTTGAGGATGAAATTTTTATAAGGAGGAGAGAATTGTAACACCCATGATTTTAAGAGTACTGTTCATGCATAGTAATGTCTTGACATGTGGTTATGAGTTGTATATATGTGGGGCACATGCATTTTGGTAGAGAGGGGTGTAATTGGAAGATAAGTTTGGACCTTTTTGTCAAATTAGAAAGTTGTAGACTTTTGGATAATTATCCTAATCTACTAAGGGTGTGTAGAGATGATTATGATATTTGTATATATAGATATTAATATTATATTGGTTGTTAAGAGATAATTGTTGATTTTTATTATGATTATTATTATTATTTTAGTAAGATATTAGTGTAATATGTAATTATTAGGAAGACTTTAGGGAAGGGGCAATTGGCAATTTTTAATTGGTTGGTGTGGTTGTGTATCTGTGTGTGTGTGTAAGAGTGAAGGAAGTGTAGAGAATTGGGGAAGAATAAGAAGAAAGGTTTTGGGAGGATTTTTTGTGGGATTTTGATCTTGCTCTAGCTATCAATCTTATGCCTTAGGAAGATTTGGAAGGTCTCATATGTATTAAAGTTCCATTTGGTAAGATTTAATTGTGTTTTTATTGGTTGTAGTCAAGTTGATTTTGGTTGTTCAATCCGAGTTCTGAAATACCCTATTTTTCAGTATTTTTTTATTATATCTGGAGTTATAGACCTCTGATTTAAGGATAGTTTAATATTTTGAAAACATCAGAGTGTCCTCTACAACTTTTATGTTTTGAGGAAAGCCTAACTATGCTGTTTAGGGTGACTGGCACAGCCATACATTTTCTTGCTTAACTAGCCAACTCTGTTTTCCTGTTTTGCCTGATTTTACTTAAAAATTCATAATTAATTCCACACACATCCAAATTGAGTAATTCTAATTGGAATTTGAAGCATACTCACAAGTCTAACTTCAGTAATATTTTCATGAATTTTGGATATATGTGTGAATTATTTAGACATTTTAAACCTAGAGCATGGAATAGCACTTAGTTACATTTAGTTGAGTTTAAGTACTAAAGTTTTGTTGGTGATGTGATTTTGATATATGAATGTTGTGTAGGTCTTGATAATTATAAAAGTGGTGCAAATCAATAGGAAAGCTTCTATTTTGAAGGAGTGGAAGCACTTGTGTAAGTAATTATTAATATAATTATATATATATTAATTCTCTTGAATATGTAAAATGAATGAATTGAACAAAATATGATGTGTTATGAATAAATTGGCCTTGAATTGTGATGTAGTATGAAATGAAAATGTAAAATTTTGATTGAATGTGGTGTGAAATGTGATATGAGTATTCAATATGAATTGTGCACATTATGTGAAAAAGATGAAATGTAAATTCTGCATGTCTATATGGCATGATTGAATGATGATGAAAACTGATGAGGAATATGTGAAAAATAGTGGGACTGAGCAGGGTGGATAGTCCCACTGATTGTGAAATCTGAAACTGAGCCGGGCGAATAGTTCCAGTAGTGGTCACATGAGAAAAACTTGAATTATGAAATGGATAAGCTGAGCCGGGCGTATAGCTACCCAATGAATGAAATGTGAGAAAGTGAGGATGTGAGAACTAGGACTGAGCCGGGCGGATAGTCCTAGTATGTGACCACTTATGAGAAATGTGCATATGAGGTGGTTCCTGCCGGAAACCAAATTATGTGGTGTATATAAATGGTATATGATTGGTTTATGAATGGTATATTATTGGTATATTATTAGTATATGATTAGTTTATGAATGGTATATGATTGGTTTATAAATAATATATGATTGGTTTATAAATGGTATATAACTAGTTTATATTTGGTGTATGTTTGATATAAATGTGGATGTTTTGGAAAAAGAAATGCTTGCTATATTATATGCTTAATTAGTTCTTGAGAAGTGATATATGTATAATTATACTAGTAATTACTTATTGAGTCGCAAGCTTACCCTCTTTGCAACTATTTTTCAGGAAATAGTTAGCTCGAGCTTGAAGCTTGTTTTGTTTGTAACTTCCGGAGGCTTGAGGTGTGCTTGGTGATATCGACTTCCATCTTCATTAGCATGCACTTCATGCATTTGTATTGCTATGTTGAATGTTAAACTCTTTGTAAGGATATGTTGGAAATACATTTTGAATGTATAAATGGGTGTGAGGTTATAAAGTTTATGATTATGGCTTATTATAAGCAAGTACATTTATGTTATTTTGAAGGAATTAATCTATGCCATATTTGAGAAGTATTGGTTATGAAGCATGTTATGGATGGGCATTCTAGAAATGGTTTGTATGTGCAAAAATGGATTGAAAGTGTGAGGTTCATGTGGATTTTCATGATTTTGATGAATTTATGTATATTTTGGATGGTTGAATAGGCTTATATTTATATGAGAAGCATTATTTTAGGAAGTATGTTACATGTGTTGTGTGTTAGGGTGGCATTTTCAGCATTTTCGGCCAAGACAGGGGAGGGGCTACCCCCAGTCACTAGCGAGCGCAGTCCCCTGGCCTGCCTTCACTAGCGATCGCCAGTGCTCCCTCTAAAAAAAATTTCTTATGCATTTAATTCTTTAATTATTATACTTACTAGTATGCATGTGCTTTGTATTTGAGTATGTGTTGTACATGACATGTATTTATACTCATATTAGTATTGAGTATATTCTTTTGGGGCATGTGTTTGGAATTGTTGAGGCCACGTGTTGCGGGTCTGACATTTAGTGGTATCAGAGCGGGAATTAAATTTCCTTAGGACATGAGTATATTATGCATTCATGGCATAGCATGCATAATTTATAGATGACATCTAGTTAATGGATGTTGAATGTATTATGATGGAAGAATACCAAACACCTCCCGTTGGCCCGGAAGATTCATCTGAGTCAGTCCATAGGCAAGAGCCTATGCATGCATTGGGTGAACAATCACAAACCCAATCACAACCTCCTCCTCCTTCACAAGTTCCTTACCTACCATTTATGCAAGAATTTGTGCAAGCTATACAAGATATGGCTAAAAGATCAAATGAAAGCAAACTTGATAAGAATTTTGAAAATATTAGAAAGCAAGGTGCTATGGCTTTTGTAGGGACTACTGACCCTATGATAGCTGAAGAGTAGTTGAGAAGTACTAAGAGAGTGCTAGACCAGTTTGAATGTACCCCTGAGAAGAGAGTAAGTGACGCGACATCATTGTTTGAACAAGATGCATTGGATTAGTGGGATACAGTACCAGGAAGTAGGGATGTGCCTATATTGATTACTTGGGCTAATATCTTGAGAGTCTTCACATACAAGTATATGTCGACTATGTATAAAGATAAGAAAAAGCTTAAATTCCTCAACTTGAAGCAAGAGGACTTATCTGTAGCTGATTATGAAATTTAATTTGTGAGGTTATCTAAATACGCACCTAAGGAAGTAGCTATAGATAAGCTAAAAAGGAATAAGTTTGAGAGACGGCTAAACTTGGAGATCCGAGAGAAGATAGTGGTGAAGTCATCCACTTATCAAGAATTGTTAGAGACAACAATCAGAGTAGAGGAAATCATTGTGGAAAGAAATATTGTGGAAGTTCAAAAGAAGAAGACTACCGATTTGTTTACCCAATCCTCTTCATTTAGAACCGGGGGTGGATCATCCTTTAGAGGTTCAGGTTACCAATAAAGCAGTTTCAGAGGGCGAGGGTCAATCTGACCTACTCAATCAACAGTGAGTGTTTCTAGTAAGGGATATAAAAGACCACCTGTTAATAAAAGAGATGGAGGGAGAGGTAGATCAATGAGCAGTGTATCCACCTCTACTTGCAACAAATGTGGTAGATTCCATTCCAGCGAATGCTGGGGACCTAGAATGATTGTGTACTATTATTGCAGTCGACCCAAACATATAATCAGAGATTGTCCAGTAAGAAAGAATGTTGAGGGACCCCAAATGGCGGGATAAAGTAGTACAGGCGAGAATACTCTTCAGATTAGTAGAGGAAGAGAACGAGGAAGAGGGAGTGAAGCTGGTACTTCCGCACCAACAGGAACAATTGGGCAAGCATAAGGTCAAGCTAGAGTCTATGCCATAACAAGGTAAGAAGCTCTAGCTGCACCGAACATGGTTACCGGTACATTTACGATCCTTGATCATGAAGCATTTATTTTAATAGATCCTAGTTCCATATGTTCATTTATAGCCTATGAGTTTGCATTGAAAGTACATGGCACCATTGAAGCAATAGGATATAACATGTGTGTGTCCATGCCTATTGGGGGTACGGTGATAGTTAATATGGTGGTTAAAGTATGTCCTATTGTAGGATTTTGCATGTTGACTTGGTGGTAATTAATTTAGAGGAATTTAATGTTATTCAAGGAATGAATTGGTTATCCAAGCAGCATACGGTGGTAAACTATTATACTAAGGAAGCAACTATTAAAACTTCGGGATAAGAAAAGATAGTGTTAGTGGGAAAGAGGAAGATCATTCCTTCTTATTTAATTTCTGGTACTATGGTTTTTCAACTGATTAGAGATGGATGTGATGCATACTTGGCCAACATTATTGACACGTTAAAGGTTAGCCAGGGAGTGATGGATGTACCTATTGTAAGTGAGTTTTCTGATGTATTTTTAAATGAGTTACCGGGATTGCCACCATATCGAGAAGTAGATTTTGAGATTGAGACTGTACAAGGAACAGCCCCAATATCTATTGCACCCTATCGAATGGCACCATTAGAGTTGAAAGAATTGAAGAAACAACTAGAAGAACTGTTAGAAAAAGGGTTCATCAGACCAAGCATTTCTTCGTGGGGAGCTCCAGTGTTATTTATGAAGAAGAAAGATGGAAGTATTAGATTATGCATTGATTATAGGCAATTGAATAGAATAATAGTGAAGAATAAGTATCTTTTGCCCATAATATATGATTTGCTTGATCAATTTAAGGATGCTTCGGTATTTTCGAAGATTGATTTGAGATCCGGCTATTGGCAACTACGGGTAGCGGAATTCTCCATTCCCAATACTGCATTCAAAATGAGATATGGTCATTTTGAGTTCCTTGTAATACCTTTTAGGTTGACCAATGCACCAACAACTTTCATGTCTTTAATGAATAAGACGTTCAAACTATACTTAGATCAGTTTGTTATTATATTTATTGATGACATATTGATCTATTCTTCAAGTCGGGAAGAACATAAAAAGCACCTTCAAGTAGCTTTACAGATTTTGCGGGAGAAACAGTTGTATGCCAAGTTCAGTAAATGCGAGTTTTGGATGGAAGAAATAGCATTTCTTGGATATATTGTGTCCAAGGAAGGAGTTAAGCCAGATCCGTCGAAGATTAAAGCAATTCAAGAGTAGGAATCACTTAAGAATGTGATAGAAATTCAGAGTTTCTTGGGATTAGCTGGGTATTACCGAAGATTTATGAAAAATTTCTTTACAATTGCTAGACCTTTGACTACTTTATTGAAGAAGAATACTCCTTTTCAATGGAATTAGAAATGCTAAAGTAGTTTTAAGAGGTTGAAAGAGGCCCTTATTACTACCCTTGTACTTACTTTACCGACTGGAAGTGGTGATTATGTAGTGTATACCGATGCTTCAAGGCAAGGTTTAGGGTGTGTACTTATACAAATGGGAAGGGTGATCGCTTATGAATCTAGACAATTAAGACCACATGAGATGAACTACCCCACACATTATCTAAAATTGACCTCAATTGTGCATGCATTAAAGATTTGGTAACATTATCTCTATGGGGAGACATTTACCATTTTTACGGACCACAAAAGTTTGAAGTACATTCCAACTTAAAAAGAATTAAACTTGAGGCAATAAAGATGGATAGAGCTTTTAAAAGATTATGATTGTACATTTGAGTATCGCTCAGGGAAAGCTAATGTGGTAGCGAATGCATTGAGCTAGAAAATAGTGGAATGCTCTACTGGAATAGTTTGTTATGACATGGGAAATCTAGTGGCTTTGAGGAAAATGAATGTTATACTTGATATTGAGAGAGATCATTTATTGGCTAACTTCCAAGTTAGACCATCATTGAGATATCAAATCTAAAGTGTTCAAATGGAAGACTTGTATTTGAATAAGATGAGAGAAAAAGTTAAAGCTGGAACTAATTCTCAATTTGCAACCACAGAAGATGGTATGTTAGTAATGGAAGACCGTATGTGTGTATCGGATACTGGAGACTTAAGAAAGAAAATTATGGATGAGGCTCATTCTGCTCTATATGCAATGCATCCGGGTAGTACAAAGATGTACCAGAACTTGAAGCCTTACTACTGGTGGCCGACAATGAGGAAAGATGTAACAGAATTCGTTGCAAGATGTTTGACTTGACAGTAAGTCAAAGCTGAACATCAATCACCTGCGGGAAAATTACAACCACTGAAGATTCCCGAATGGAAGTGGGAAAAGATTACAATGGACTTTGTAGTGGGGTTGCCTGGAACTTTTAAAAGACACGATACGGTGTGGGTCATAGTTGATAGATTGATTAAATCGGTCCATTTCTTGCCGATTCAAACTACCGATTCACTGGACAAATTGGCTTCCTTGTACATTTCTAAAATTATGAGACTGCATGGAGTTCCTTATTCGTTTGTATCTAACAGAGATCCAAGATTTACTTCACATTTTTGGGAAAGTTTACAGCAAGCTTTAGGAATGAAGTTGAATTTTAGTATAGCTTTTCATCCTCAGACAGACGGACAATCAAAGAGGATAATACAGACACTAGAAGACATGAGGAGAGCTTGCGTACTTGAGTTTAAAAAGAACTGGGATGACTATCTACCATTTATTGAGTTTGTATATAATAATGGTTATCATTCCAGTATCGGAATGGCTCCTTACGAGGCTCTATATGGAAAGAAGTGTAGAAGTCCAGTATGTTAGGATATTGAAGGACTAAGACAACTTAAAAGTCTGGAATTGATTTAAGAAACGGTTGACAAAATTCAAGTTGTAAAGAAAAGTTTCAATGCTGCACAAGATCGACAAAAGAGTTATGTAGACCAACATCGAAGAGAAATGGAATACCAAGTAGGAAAAAGGTCTTTTTAAAGGTGTCGCCATGGAAAGGTGTTTTGAGATTCGACCGACAAGGAAAATTGAGTCTAAGGTACAATGGACCTTATAAAATTACAAAAAGAATCAGACTACTAGCTTACAGATTGGCTCTACTGCAAGAGTTAGATTCTATTCATAATGTATTTCATATATCCATGCTATGAAGATACCGATCAAATCCAAGTCATATTGTGCAAGAGCTAGAGATAGAAGTTTCTGAGACACTGACTTGTGTAAAAGAACCAGTGGAAATTTTAGATCGGAAGGTGAAGCAATTACGAAACAAGGAGATACCGATAGTTAAAGTAAAATGGAGTCATCATTCTCCTACATAAGCAACATGGGAAGTGAAGGAGAAAATGAGACTCAAGTATCCATATTTATTTCCTGCAAATGGAGATGGTGAGTAAAAATTTCGAGGATGAAATTTTTATAAGGAGGGGAGAATTATACCACCCGTGATTTTAGGAGTACTGTTCATACATAGTAATGTCTTGACATGTGGTTATGAGTTGCATATATATGGGGCATATGCATTTTGGTAGAGAGGGGTGTAATTGGAAGATAAGTTTGGACATTTTTGTCAAATTAGAAAGTTGTGAACTTTTGGATAATTATCATAATCCATTAAGGGTGTGTAGAGATGATTGTGATATTTGTATATATAGATATTAATATTATATTGGTTGTTAAGAGATAATTATTGATTTTTATTATGATTATTATTATTATTTTATTAAGATATTAGTGTAGTATGTAATTATTAGGAAGACTTTGGGGAAGGGGCAATTGGTAATTTTTGATTGGTTGGGTGTAGTTGTGTATATGTGTGTATGTGTAAGAGTGAAGGAAGTGTAAAGAATTGGGGAAGAAGAAGAAGAAAGGTTTTGGGAGGATTTTTGGTGGGATTTTGATCTTACTCTAGCTATCAATCTTATGCCTTAGGAAGATTTGGAAGGTCTCATATGTATTGAAGTTCCATTTGGTAAGATTTAATTATCTTTTTATTGGTTGTAGTTGAGTTGATTTTGGTTGTTCAATTTGGGTTCTGAAATACCCTATTTTTCAGTCCATTTATTTTTATCATATCTGGAGTTGTAGACCTCTAATTTGAGCATGGTTTAATGTTCTAAAAAAATCATAGTGTTCTCTACAAATTTTATGTTTTGAGGAAAGCCTAACTCTGTTTTCTAGGGTAACTGGCATAGCCATACATTTTCTTGCTTAACCAGCCAACTTTGTTTTCCTGTTTTGCCCGATTTTACTTAAAAATCCATAATTAATTCCACACACATCCAAATTGAGTAATTCTAGTTGGAATTTGAAGTAGACTCACATTTCTAACTTTAATAATATTTTTATGATTTTTGGATATGTGTGTAAATTATTTAGATATTTTAAACCTAAAGCATGGAATGGCACTTAGTTGCATTTAATTGAGTTTAAGTACTAAAGTTTTGTTGATGATGTGATTTTGATATATGAATGTTGTGTAGGCCTTGATAAGGATAAAAGTGGTGCAAATCAATAGGAGAGCTTCTATTTTGAAGGAGTAGAAGCACTTGTGTAAGTAATTATTAATATGATTATATATATGTTAATTCTCTTGAATATGTGAAATGAATGAATTGAACAAAATATAGTGTGTTATGAATGAGTTGGCCTTGAATTGTAATGTAGTATGAAATGAAAATGTAGAATTTTAATTGAATGTGGTGTGAAATGTGATATGAGTATTAAATGTAAATTGTGCACATTATGTGAAAAAGATGAAATGTGAATTGTGCATGTCTGTATGGCATGATTGAATGATGATGAAAATTGATGAGTAATATGTGAGATAGTGGGACTGAGCTGGGCGGATAGTCCCACTGATTATAAAATCTAGAACTGAGCCGGGCGGATAGTTCCAGTAGTGGTCACATGAAAAAAAAGTTGAATTGTGAAATGGGTAAGCTGAGCCGGGTGTATAGCTACCCAATAAATGAAATGTGAGAAAGTAAGAATGTGTGAACTGGGACTGAGTCGGGCGAATAGTCTTAATATATGACCACTTGTGAGAAATACGCATGTGAGGTGGTTCCGGCCGGAAACTAAATTATGTGGTATATATAAATGGTATATGATTGGTTTATAAATGGTATATGATTGGTATATAAATGGTATATGATTGGTTTATGAATGGTATATGATTGGTTTATAAATGGTATATGATTGGTATATAAATAGTATATGACTGATTTATATTTGTTGTATGTTTGGTATAAGTGTGGATGTTTTGGAAAAAGAACTGCTTGCTATATTATATGCTTAATTAGTTCTTGAGAAGTGATATATGTATGATTATACTAGTAATTACTTATTGAGTCGCAAGCTCACCCTCTTTGTAACTATTTTTCAGGAAATAGTTAGCTCGAGCTTGAAGCTTGTTTTGTTTGTGACTTCCGGAGGCTTGAGGTATGCTTGGTGATATCGACTTCCATCTTCATTAGCATGCACTTCATGTATTTGTATTGTTATGTTGAATGTTAAACTCTTTATAAGGATATGTTGGAAATACATTTTGAATGTATAAATGGGTGTGAGGTTATAAAGTTTATGATTATGGCTTATTATAAGCAAGTACATGTATGTTATTTGAAGGAATTAATCTATGCCATATTTGAGAAGTATTGGTTATGAAGCATATTATGGTTGGGCATTCTAGAAATGGCTTGTATATGCAAAAATGGATTAAAAGTGTAAGGTTCATGTGGATTTTCATGATTTTGATGAATTTATGTATGTTTTAGATGGCTGAATAGGCATATATTTATATGAGAAGCATTATTTTAGGAGGTATGTTACATATGTTGTGTGTTAGGGTGGCATTTTTAGCATTTTCAGCCAAGGCAGGGGAGGGGTTTCCCCTAGTCACTGGTGAGCGCCAGTCCCCTGGCCTGCCTTGGAGCACTGGCGATCTAAAAAAAAATTTCTTATGCATTTAACTCTTTAATTATTATACTTACTAGTATGCATGTGCTTTGTATTTGAGTATGTGTTGTACATGACATGTATTTATAGTCATATTAATATTGAATATATTATTTTGGGACATTTGTTTGGAATTGTTGAGGCCACATGTTGCGGGTTTGACAGGCCAGCTATAAAATTTTCCAAAACATTTGTTCTCGCCTGACGCCCGAGGTGACTATATGGCTCATTTTATCTGCTCTCGCCTGACGCCCAAGGTGGCTAAAATGCTTATTTTGTCTGCTCTTATATGATGCTCGAAGTGGCTAAATGGCTCATGTTTATTGGCTTTCGCCTGATGCTCGAAGTGGCTAAATAGCTCATGTTTGTTTGTTTTCACCTGTGGCTATATAGCTCATTTCCTATATTTTCGCCTGATGCCCGAAGTGGCTATATAGCCCATTACATCTATTTTCGCCCGATGCCCAAGGTGGCTATATGGCTCATTTTATAGGATTTCGCCTTATGCTAGAAGTAGCTATAGGGCTCATTTTGTTTGTCCTCGCCTGACGCCTGAAGTGGCTATATGGCTCATTTCATCTACCCTCACTTGACACCCGAAGTGGTTATAAAGCTTTTATCTTGTAATGATAATTCCTATTTTCTGTAATTGAAAAGCCTCTTGATTTTGAACATCAAGGCTGACAGCTTGAAATTATTTTGAAAACCTCTTGATTTTGTACATCAAGGTTAACGGTTTGAAGTTATTTTTCTTTTAATTTTGAACATCAAGATTGACGAAACTAGTTTGGAATGTCCTCTTGGATAGTTAACTCCGAGGCTGACGGACAGAAACCTTAGCATCAAGTCTATAACCTCTTAATTTGTACATCAAGGATGACAGTACGAGACTATTTTCTTTGATTAAAAGCCTCTTGATTTTGAACATCAAGGTTGACGGAACTAAATTAAAATCATTTTTGGACATCCGGCTCTGAAAATTACAATCTTTTCTCAAACATCTCACTTTGAAGATTGGAATCTTTCTTCGTTGTTTGCATTTACGCTTTTGCATAGATCATTATAATGCTTGCATGTGCTTTTCTATAAATCTCATTACATTACTTGCATTTTGATTTTTGAAAAAATAGGGGGGCAAACTGTTGACACATGGTTTGACCCGGCCAGAGAAACGGAAGCCCAATTATGAAAAATGATAAAAAAAAAAAAACCTAACTCAATAAAGGAATTAGATTATGGCCCATTTAAGAGAAGCCCAAATACACTCACGACCCAAAACAAAGTCCAACCCATCAGAGGGAACTAAGCCCAAACAATCCACAACCCGTATAAACCACAACTACAGAGGCGATGCCTCTGTGAATTCAAATCATAGAGGCGCCGCCTCATCGCCTTCTGTTATAAAAAAATAATAATAAATGGCATTGATTACAGAATATGGGATTCTCCCATGTTCTGTAACTCCTCACCCAAGATCAAGAGAGTGGGAAGGAGAATAAACTAGATTTAATCCCTCTATAAATAGAGAGATTAATCTTTTCTGAAAGGGAGGAGGAATTCTTTAGCAGAGACAAAAAAAAACAAGAAAAGAGACAGAGAAAAAAATCTTAAAAAATCAGAAGAATACAAATTGAAAGAGGAGTTTCAAAAGGAGTCCAAGATCCAGTCAAAGCTATCGTGTGGTTCAGAATCAAACTCTAAGGGCCAGACTATTTCAGTAAATTCTTTTCTCATTTTGTTCTTTTAATTTTAATTTGATATTCTGCCAGAAGTTATAGAGGCGACGCCTCTCCGTAGAGGCACCGCCTTTGTGATCTATTTTCTTTTCTCTTTTTTAAATTTTTTGACCGTTGGCTAAGAAAGAGACGATGCCTCTATGAGAAAGAGGCAACGCCTCTACAAGACAGAGGCGCCGACCCTATTGACAGAGGCGTCGCCTCCGTGCTTCCTGGATTATTTCAAGCAACAGTTTAAGACCTATTTGCATGTTTCTTATATTTTGATTGTTTTTATGTTTAATACTAACTTTACCATTTTTGTAAGTCCTTTTCCTTTAAATATCTGACCCTTTTTTGCCTTGTTGCATATTAAAATGAACAATGGTTATTATCCACTATTCTTAGATTTAGTTTATTTTTATTAATGCATGAAAAGAGTTGTAATCTTTTTTCCTTTCCTCTTTATTTGTGTGTGCTTAAATTATGTTGTTGTTTTATTCTATTTGCTTGAATGGTGTATATGAATGGATGTGATGAATTAAGACCAAATTGTATAAAAATGAACTAATTTAATAAACTTGGACTAAATTATAAAATTTGAAAATTGTTTGGATGAAACAACCATTTGCATATAATTAAAGGAATAATTAAATAATTAAAAATAATAAAACATGAAATACAAACGGAGGTCGATCGCAAGGTCGGGTGGGCTATTCAAAAGCCCATACCCAGTTTCCGAACCCAATCTCTGAGAACAACTGCTGGGCTCCCTCCGTGGGATCCAATTGCTATAAAAGTATCCTGAATTTCACCCGAATGGCGACTTCATTCTCTAACCAAATCCCGTTAAAAATTCTAGTGGACCCTGAGCCCGCATAGTACCGTGATCACTGAACATTTGGGCATACGCTGAGCACCGCCGCCTACAATTATTAAGGTCTATTATATTTTTTTAATTGAGAGAATCTAAATTATTTTGACGATGATAAAGAATTTGTTAGTAATAATGTAAACTTTAAACTTTATAAGTTCAAATAAAATATTATAATAAATTATTGTTGTATACATTTTAAAACATTAATAATAGAATTCTTATTTTATTGAATATTAATTATAAAAGAGATGATTGTATATGATAATATTTTTATTTATTTTTATGTAACGAATACTATAATTTTTCTCTAGTATTTCATTTCTTAAATAGTTTATGTGTTTTTTTATCAATTAAAAATTTATCATGTATTTTTAATATTATAAATTTATTAGAAAGAAATGACTTACATCTCAGTTAGATAAGAAACAGGTTGAAAACATTTATAATTTTTAAAGTTTTTAATAAATTTAGTTGAATTATTTTAGTAATTTTAAGTATTTAATTGGTTAAAAATAAAAATTAATAAAGATTTAATAGAAAAAAATTTAAAAATTATAGTGACTAAACTGAATATTTTTAATAGCCGTAACCTTCTGTCTAATAAGGGCTCAATATACTAAAAATAAAAATATAGAGTTATAATGTGTCAAAATAAAAATATAAGGATAAAATATCAAGAAGTTAAGAGTAAGGGGATCAGAATGCATTTTTCGTAATATTTATGTGCATATTTATAGTGCGGTATGGAATTATATGTAATTAATATAGTTTAAGTACTTCAAATTGAATGCTTTTGAATAGGAGATATGAGCAAATCTTAGTCGTCTCTTCTTTGTTTATTTTCTAGAATTTTTCATCAAAAATTTTTATTTTTTTTTATTTTTTTTTGGCTACCGCTGATTAATTTTTAGATCAATAATAATTTCTCATCATCTGTTTCTATTTTATTTATTTTTTTACATCTAATAAATATAAATTTTTTATCTGTTTATTTTTTTATTAGAATTTTCGAATCTTTCTTTTTAGATTTTTAAAATTTTTTGTAAAAATTTTATTGATATTTCTACAATCACCTAAAGAACCAAAAAATCGATTTATAACTAATCGACAACATGAAGTGAAGCATACAGATTGTTAAACTGATTGTCGAGTTGCAAATTAAAATACTCTGTCAACACGATTGAAGAAAAACGACAAATAATTTCATGATTTAAGTGAAATTTTATATCAATTAATATATTTATTGTACTTTCATTTATATTATTTATTTATCGAAATGTATTTTTATTTTTCAATCATTTTCAAAAAAAAAAAAAGAGTAATGAGTAATTGAGCAGTTTTTCATGGGTTGATTTTTTGGTAGAATAAACGAGAAATGCTGTTGAATCGGAGATTTGAGCATTAGTAACGGACAATACATAATCTGGTTTTCCATGTTAGCATTGGAATAATCAAAGATATTAAATTACATGTTACAATTATTCTTATCATTATTTTTAAATGAATTATGTTATATATAATTTATTTAATGTTATTCAAAAAAACTGATTGATTTAAAAAATAGTATTCAATTAAAATGAATCGATAAAATGTCGACTCTTCATTTGTACATATATGAACTTTCAAGCAAATTTTTTTTATAAAAAATATATTATTTTTATTATTATTATTATTAAAAATATAATAATTTTAGTAGCACGTGATCACAGAAGTGAGTCGGTATCAGAAAGGGAATTTTTTTTTTTTGAAAAAAAAAAACAATTGTATACTTAACTGCCAATTTTTTTTTTTTAAATGAACAAACTGATCAAAATGATGGTTAATTTATGTTGACATAGTGACAGAAGTTGAATAAGTGCATGTATCTACACCAAACTAATATTAAGGCCGGCAGCAGATCCTTCGCAAGACTATTTTCAACATATATAAAGTATATTTCTTCTTTGTTTTTTCTTGTGCAAAAGTTCAAGCATCTGCTTCATCATTTACAAACAAATTAAGATCGCAGGGTCTTGATTTGTGTATATTCTACACGTGCAGCCACCTCACTCTTTGCAGAAATGCAGAGACGTATGGTACTCTACATATGTCTGTACGTAAATAATGCATGTTCGATATTGATATATGTTTTTGTGTATAATTTGTGCAATAACGTAGATTAAAGATTTTTTTTTTTGGCCAAATTACCTCATTTCACCCCTGAATTTTATCGTTTTCGCCCATTGCACATATGAACTTCAAAAAGTTATAATAGAACATCTGAACTTTCAAAATGTACCTATTTCACCCTTTGTTCAGCCAAAAAAATAGCGTGCGCCACACGCGCGATGACGTGGACCAATTAATACAAGCCAACTATGACCGATTATAAAAAAAAAAAAAACTAGGCCCACGTCTTTCAATTTTTCTTTATTTTTTTGGTTGTTTGTCTTTCAATTTTTCTTTATTTTTTTGGTTGTTTTTCTCCTCTATGGTCACTTCTTTAGCCACACCTCAGTATCTATCACACTTCCTTCATCACCCAAAACGACACTCCTCTCTCCATCCACACTCTTTTCTCTCTGCACCCAATTCCAAATCATCAATTTGTTGCTTTCAATGGATCCCAACCCATACGAACTCGTTTTCAGACTAATTTGCTTAAATCTTTAGTACCCATTAGAGCTTTTGAGCCTAATTTGAGGTTCTCGCAAATGGGTATTCAAGAGAATTCCTCTTGTCAAAATGTTTCCATGAAATCTATGAGCTCAGATGGAACTGGAACTTGCTTATACCATTGGAGCTATGGCCTCAAAATTACTTTTTCTTGTTCTCCTTTCGGTTGCAGTAATGGCAGCGACAATAGCCCAAGCTCAAGAACTGGTTCCGGCGCACCAGATTGTGGCTCTAGCTTCTCTAGGGTACCAAGCAGTAGCGACCGACATAAGAGGCTACAGAGATACAAATGCCCCAGCTGATCCTTGAAGCTACACAGTGTTACACATCGTCGGCGGTCTCATCGGATCCAACATTTAGTAAGGCCACCATCTGCTAGATCTGCAGTTGTCGACAGCACCATGGGTAAAGATGAGAAGCACCGGCGTCGGAGAAAAAGGCAGTGATGGATCTCGAGCAACAGCAGAGACACCTCTATTCTCTTTGATTGAAAGAAATACGGAAGCCAGACAATGAGATGATTCTACCAAGATATTTTCAGATTCAATATTTAGTAATTTCATCACTGACCAAAGAGTTCTAACAGCAATATTACTTTCACACAAGTCCTTCCTGACTTCAAAAATTTCAGCCAAAGCCGAGGTAGACTTGTCATGTCTCTCTTCTTTGGTAGAGCTCAATATCTTAATTATTATCTCAATTGCATCATTTGAAGCACTACCTTCCCATAATATATCATTCTTTGATGATGCTAATGTCCATAGCCATTGGTTTCATATGATTTGCCATTTTATATGTATGATTGTAATAAATTTGTTTTGTGGATCATCTTTTTTATTGGATGATATATACTTTGGATTATTTGAATAAAATGTTCAATTTTTTTCACTAATTTTACAGCATGTTAACAACAATATTTTTCTATGGATCAATATAGGATTTTCTTGGTCTTTGATGTACATTAGGGTTTTGGTGGAGTAGTGGTGGCTGCTGGTGTGTGTGGTTTAGTTTCAGCTCACAAAGTGTTTGATGAAGTTTCTGTAAGAGATGTTGTTGAGTGACGTTGTTCAATGATAGAGTTTTTTTTTTTAATCCAAAATGAAGGTAGAAGAAGATGGTGTAATTGAAATAAAAGTTTCAAACTTTATTTATTTTAGTTCCTTAATTTTTGTACATTTTAGTTTAGTCCCTGACAAATATACATCAACATACTTTGTTGAGCTCACGCGCCTCAAGGAACTGCAAACACGTGCGGGTCCTACGCTGGCAAACCATGTGTTTAATAGCCTTAAAAAAGAGCTGAACGAATGGTGAAATAGGCAGATTTTATAAATTTAGATGTCCTATTACAATTTTTTAAAGTTCATACGTGCAATGGGAGAAAACTGTAAAGTTCAGGGGTGAAATGAAGTATTTGACCTTTTTTTTTTTCTAAATATAAAGCTTGAGTATCCAAGTAGCTTGCCCCACTTTGGGAATGGGGTAGTGAGGCACTTAGTTCCTTCCACACCCAAGAGATTTAAATCCCGTGACTATTATATTTGAATTTCTTAAGGTGTGTTTACTTTAAGAAAATTACTCCAGTTTTTAAGAAAATTTTTCAAAATGAAAATAGAAAATAGGAATTTGTGTTTACTTTGGGTATTTTCATAAAAATCTCACTTGAAAAGTGTTTTCACTGTTTTTCTAATTTTACAAGAAAAGTGGAAAACAAATTTTTATTGTTTTCTATATTTTCTTTATTAAAATTATAAAGTGAAAACTTAGTGTTTTCATTTGAAACTGAAAACTCCGTATTTTCATTTCTAACAAATAAACATATTTTACAAATTTTCTATGAAAATGAAAATTTTTTATTTTTTTTTAAAAATTAAAAAATAAAAACAGAAAATAATTCTCTAAAAATAAACACACTATGATTCCGCTGAACTCCACGAACCCACCGTTTGCTAAATATAGCTACCCACTCCAACATACATACATACATATATATATATACATACATACATATATATATATATATACATACATACATATATATATATACATACATACATATATATATATACATACATACATATATATCTATACATACATACATATATATCTATACATACATACATATATATCTATACATACATACATATATATCTATACATACATACATATATATC
>CATIWO010507708.1:0-26856 GCA_949673435.1 Macaranga tanarius
CTCAAATAAGATGAAAATGATAACATTTACTTCATCCATTAAAAATATGATTCCTGAAAAGAACACTTAACAAACATGTTAGTAAATAACTTAATATTTTTACATCATCAAAATCATTAGTGAAATCTCGGGGCTAACAAAACCTAATAGAAAAAGTGCCATGGTAGCCTCTCTATCCTCCTTAATGTTAGCTCAAATCATGGCCATCTCCATCCCTTAGAAATACTCTTCAACACTCCTAGAGCCTTGGTTCAACCTTTGTAACATATTGCACGCCTCTCTATAATAGTGTTGGGGTACAAATCTCTTCCTCATTATGGTTTTCATCTCAAACCATGAGACAATCGGCCCTTCTCCACTTCTACGTCTAATGGAGGTGAATTGATCCCACCACACACTAGCATAGTTAGTGAACTCTACGGTGGCCAATTTTACCTTTTTCTTTTCAGTTTAATTATGGCACTCAAACACCCTTTCAACTTTTTTCTCCCACTCTAAGTATGCCTCCGAATCACTCTTCCTTTGGAAAGCTGGAATCTTCATCTTGATTGATCCTAAATTGCCATCTTTCGTTTTGCCCTTATTGGCACATGTTGATCCATCTTCAGCGTCCTCTTCTAGTTCATTGAAGAGAATACATTGAGTCTCCCTTGCTCGGATAGGGGAGCTATCTCCAACCTTGCCAATCGCTCATGGACTTTTTTATTGTCACTCCTCATATCCTCTTGTTGAGTCAATATTGTTTGCAACATGGCTTGTATTGCATTCAATGTAAGTTTCTCCTTTGTATCCATGATGTAAATCTGAAACAGAAATTAAAAGAAAAATTTCTATCCTAACACTCCCTTACGTGTTTCTCTCAATTAATTAGAAACTCTCTAATGCACTCACAATAGAATATACACAAAGAATTTCTTTTTGAGTTCTTAATTGAGCTAAACTCTTACTACTTCTAAGAGAACTACAAATTAAACTAGATAACTAAAGTTTCTAGTGAAAGATAAGCTAAAAGATGTAAGTGTGGGGTTATTTTTGGGTAATTTTAGGTATGTCTGAAATTTGGGGTCTATTTATGCACGAATTTTGGGTATTTAACGAGTAAAAGAAGGGTTTAAAGATGTAGAATAATGTAGGGTAGGTAAACAAAGAAAAACAAGTAGAAAATATGCAAATTGATGAGTTTTCAAAGGGTGATATGCTTACCCACGAATAATCAATACGACTTCCTTTAATTTTTTTTGAGGCCAGATCTTCTGATGTAATTTTGATGCGGAATGAACTTTGATTTTTTTATATCAATAATAATTACTATATTAGGGATACATAGCTTACACTAGAGTTAAAGCTCTGATACTAAACTGATGCATCTCACTAGTTATCTAACAACTAGGATCCGTAACAATCTATTGGGATCATTGCCCAAGAATTTATCTAGCATAAACTAAAGGAATTAGCAATACTAACTATCGAACAACTAGCACCTCTAATTATCAGGATTGAAATTGCAACACGCTTGAAGCAAATTTGGATTTTAGCTCTCGCAAGAACTCAATTCAAATTCAATTAAGAATTTGAATTAATTCAATCAACTATTATTTAATAATGATGTTTGATACAAGTATTTATAGACTTGTAATCATAAACCTAAACTTATTTTCAAAGAAACAACTCTTTAGGAATAAACAACTATACTCCTAATTAAACACAAATTATAATTAGTAAAGAAAATATAAAGAAAATCCTAATTAAATTCAAAATCGGATAGGAAATCACTATCGAGATATGGGCGTGTCAAATAAGACATGGATGTGTTGGCGTTGTGAAAAACTGGTAGACTGTTACACGGTTTGGCACACGGTCTGGCCTTAATCATACATGGGTGTGTTTCAACTATGATTTTGAGATAGAACTTTACACGGTCCGATGTACACGGGTGTGTCTCTGACCGTATATCCTTCTGGACATTTTAAGCTCCTTGAACACGGGCGTGTCTGTGGCCCGTGTACCCTACTGACTGTTTTGGGTACTCGACACACGGGCATGTAGAATGTCTTGAACATAGCTAACTAAGTTGACTAACTTAGTTTCCATCAAATTGCTTCCATCTTATCCTCTTTGCTCGAGATTCTCTTGTACAAGACCTATGATGGCCTCTTTCATCCTCTTAGCTCTTGATCTTATGATAGGTCTTCCACCATACCTTAAAGGATTCAAATTTGATGTAGTGTCCCCATTGCCATATGCATCAAGAGCACTTTAAAAAAACATGAGAAACAAAATCTGCATGGTTGGCACATAAACAACATCGAGAAACAATATTGATTCCTTTGGCACACAACATCTCATCAATTGGAAGCATGTTATAAAGCAGATGCTAGGTGAGGAAAGAGCATAAGGGTGGTAAGTAATGACACCATAAATCCTTTCCCTATACAACCTTAGGAGCATGAGCACGAGAATAAAGATAAACAACTTTACAAAAAAGGTTACCATTTGATGAATTAAAATAGACCAAGTTATCTGATGGTAAATGCGAGAAGATTATGTTCTCAATATCTTAATAAACTTCTGGAAAAGCATCTTGAAAACTTAAAGGGATGTGTGAAGAATTATTAGAATATACATAAAAAATTGTGGCCTTTAGATTATTTTGGATGCTAAGTGGGATGCCTATACGATCTGTAATAATGTAATCAAGCCATTTATCATTCCATAAACTCAAAAAAGAATGTTTGCTAACCATCCATTGAGATTGCAAAAGCAAATCAGAATAGACACCATGAATGGAAGGCCAAATAGATAAGCTAATATAAGTACTCCGAACAACTTTAGATTGATAAAGATATTGAGATCGCAAGAAGTGAAAGGGATAATTGTCTTGGTTCAAAAGCTTCCAAGAAAATTTACTTAGCAAAGCAGAATTCATTAAATGCAAGCACTTCAAATTTAGAACCAAAGAGCAACAAAGATCCCATCGAATTATAACCAGCTTGCGAGAAAGATAATCACCGGTCCAAAGAAAATTTTTTACACAATGCTCCAAATATTTCAAAAGTAAGCTTGGCCATTTATAGATCATAAAAGTATGAATGAAAGAACCATAAATAATGGAATTAATTAAAGAGAGCCTGCCCGCCATGGAGAGAGTAACACCTTTCCATTTCTCCAACTTAGCAATGATGGAATCAGCAATTGGCTGAAGCCATTTTCTCTTAGAAGCCCCTTTAAACATGGGGACACCTAAATATTTGAAAGGTAAGGACCCTAACTTCATACCTGAAATAAATTTGGGCATAGCAACCCGAGAAGAAGAAACATATTTGCCAAAAAATATTTTTGATTTCTCCTAATTCACATACTGACCTGATAATAAACCATAGGAATCAAATAAAGCCATAACATGCCGAAGATTAACTTTGGAAGCTTTACCAAAAATCAAAATGCCATCAGCATAAAAAAGATGGGTTGGATAAGTAAATCTACTGTTGGAGTGCATAGGGATGATTGCACCTTGCTCAACAAGCTTTATGAGAGAGCGATTTAAGAATTCCTCTGCCAAGCAAAAAAGAAGGGGAGGTAATGGATCTCCTTGGCGAACCCTACGAGAATAAGAGAAATATCCCTTTGGAGAGCCATTAATAACAATAGAGAGGTGAGCTGAATGCAAAATAGCTTGAATCCATTGACAGAAAAAAGGGGAGAACCCAAAACAAGAAAGTACTTCTAAAGGAAAATCCCACTCCATGGAATCAAAAGCCTTCTTTATATCAATTTTCAGAGCCATGCTACCTTTAGAAGAATGATAATATAAAAGATTGAAATTTTCTGAAGCAACCACAATACATTCCTCAATATGCCTTCCAGGAATAAAACCAAATTGTGAAGGAGCAATAATAGAGGAGGTGATCAAAGCCAATCTATCTGCCAAAATTTTTGAGATAACTTTGTAGACAAAATTCCCTAAAATAATAGGTCTGAATTTATCAATGGAGATTGCCTCCTTAACTTTAGGAATAAGCACCATTATATTAGAATTAAAACCAGACATATGCTTACCATTAACAAAGAAGCTTTGCACCGCTTCACAAACATCATGACCAACGATGTGCCAACATTTAGAAAAGAATAAGCCTGTAAATTCATTTAGCCCTGGAGCACTTTGATGATCCATATTCAAAACCATAGCATGGATGTCAGTATTAGAAGGAATTTCACAAAGCATAGTATTATCTGCCACAGTGACTAAATTTGGAATGACATCTTTAATAACTGAAAAATCTCTAGTGCCACCACCACTAGTGAAAAGAGATGAATAAAAATTAATAATATGAGTTTCAATTATAGAAGCATCCTCAATTAAATTCCTATCAATCAGTAAACTATGAATACCAGACCGAGAATAGCAGTGAGCTAATAAGCTGTGATAGAACTTGGAATTCCTGTCACATTCCTTAACCCAACGAACTCTACTTTTCTCCTTTGAAAGAGTTTCATTATTCTGAAGCAGCTGAGAAAGAGTAGCATAACAACTCATTTCTTACGAATGAAGAGTTTCAGAAAGCCCATTGATCTTAATATCAGTCTGAATGCGCAAAAACTCTTATTTTGTACAAGAGATGGAAGCTTGGAGATCCCCAAACACATGAACATTCCACAGATAAAGAAAAGAGCACAGCATTTTTAACTTCTGAGAGAGGATATACATTGGATTGCCCACCATATGAAAAGAAGTCTAGAAGCTCTCTACTGCAGGGAGAAAATTAGTATGAAAAGTCCATATAGAGAGAAATTTAAAGGATGGTTAGTTACCGTATTAGAATGAGAACATGAGAGAAGTAATGGATTATGATCTGAGTGATGGCGCACTAAAGAATGGCATTCAATAAAATTCCAATGCTGAAAACATGAAGCACTACATAAAGCTCTGTCTAAGCGGATATCGACCCGATCTGCACCTCTTCTGTTGTTTGTCCAGGTATAAAAATATCTCTTAGAGTCTAAATAGGTAAGATCACAATTAGAAACAACAGTTAAAAATTCCAAGCAAGAGCATCTTGAAGGAGGATTTCTAATTTTCTCATAAGCCCCAAAACAAGAGTTAAAGTCACCGATGACAAACCAGTCTGACGAAGACAAAGAATGAATATGCTGCAACTCAGTCTAAAGATGACGCCTGCTAGTGAATAAAACATTAGCATAAATACAGGAAAGAATGATATTGCCAGAGCTATTAAAAGCCAAAGTGATTTGCTGATCCGAATAAGAGAGGACGGACACATTTCTAGCACCAATGGCGTTAGAAACAAGCAACCAAATTGAAGGAAGAGCAAGACCATTATCCATCATAAAGGACATATTCAAGGATCGTCAAAAAGAAGGAAAGATAGTACTGAAATCCACTTTGGATTCTGCCAGACAAATGATATATAGTTTATGAAGAGAACAAAAATGAAAGAGCATACGTTGGGTAGCAGAATTCCCAACCCCCCTGCAGTTCTAGAAAAACACTTTCATTGAGAAGATCGAGATGCCGCCCTTGCTACAAGCTTATTTCCCATCAGAGATGGCTTATGAAGATGTTTTTTGGACTGTTTTTGGCGAGACACTTGCTGCCAACCCTCTTCCTGATTAATTGTGTCTGCCTAAGATTTTTTACCGACTGCTTCCAATTCCATGAGAGCATTTAAAAGTAATTCCTCTTTTTCTTTGCGTCAAGGAGAGTCCAAATCATCCACTTAATCATCCGGAATCACTAACGCTAATGAGTTGGGATCAGCAGAAGACACAACTTTAGGCTGCTGATTTACAATATCTGAATCGGCTATTAGTAAATTATCTTTGTCATCCTCAGGAACAGCTAATGCTAAATTTGCATTATCGACAACAGTATCATCAACTTGAAGATTGGCATTTTCCTCAACGAGGTGAACCTGGGGGTCCAATTGCAGTTTAGGCTTCCAGATTTTATGAGATCATGAATGACCTCGTGATTGCCGAGGATGAGGCTTGCGTTGTTGTTTGATAGCCTCGGTCCCTGGTTTGTCCATAACTGAGTTCTGGCGACACGAGGATATCTCATGACTGATGGTATGACATAAGCTGCAAAAAAGGGGAATAGCACATAAGTTTTTAGAAAAGAAAAAAAAGTATTACTATTAAAAACTATTGAGTATAAATTCGTTAATGTTATAATGAATTATAATTTTTTGCAAATTGTAATATTAGATTTTTTTTATAATATTGAATTGAAAATAGTATTTTTTGCTATACAGATAAGTTTAAAAAATAAATATTTTTAAATTTAAGAATATAATTTTAATAAAAATTTGTATATATAGGATAAATTAATATAACTATTTACTAATGGTAGTAATTTATAATTAATACTATTCAATAACTAAAAATAAAATTTAAATTCTTTTCATATGTTAGTTTTAAAAATATAAAAAACTTTTAACAATGTATGTATACATATAGTTTATTTTTATTTTATAAATAATTACTATAATATAATTACTAAATCAATATCATTGCAGTCCAAAAATTTCATTAATAATAATAATAATAATAATAATAATAATAATAATAATAATAATAATAATATATAAAAGAAGAAGGCTAAAGTAGCAATTTGCCTCTTAAACTTGGATGAGATGGTCAATTAGCCCATATATTAAATTTTTAGATAATTTACCTGCTAACTTGATAAATTCTCAATTAGTTCAAATCAACTTTTTAATAAAATTCAATTTACTTCAAATTTTTTTTTAACTAATAATTAGATTTAATTTATTAGCATTTATATTAAATTTATATCAAATTTAAAAATATACAAGACATATAATTTTTAAAAGTAAATTTTCAAAAAAATTTTATAAGAATTTTTTCTTTCTAATTTTTCTCTATTAATTTAATGAAAAGTTATAATTTAAATTGAAAAATTCACAAATCTAAAAATTAAAATATTAGAAATAATGTTTTATAATTTATATAGTTAAAATTATGACATTTTGAATGTCTTACTTTTACTGATTCATTTTTTTATATCTCTTAATATTTATCTATATAAAAAATAAACATTAAATTTAATAATTTTTAAAACTACATTCATGATTATTCAATTATATACATAATTACTATTCATCTATAATTTAATAATTAAACAAATACAACTTAATTTTTTAATTATAATTTTTGAAAAACCTAACTATTTTAATTTTATTTTTAATAAAAAAAAGTTAAAAATAAGTTATATCTTTTATAATTTTAATTTTAATGTATTTTTTAAATTTTAATTCTTACTAATGCAATGCTTACATATTCTAAAATTTGATAAATTGAACTTATTTAGTTATTGTATAGAAGTTTGTAGATAAATTAGTAAAAAAATATTTTTGGAGTGAATTGATTTTTTTTCAAAAAGTAATTTGAGCTAATTTACCGGATTTGCTAAGTTGAAGGATAAATTGACTAAAAAATTAATTTACGAACTAATTGATCATCATGTCTAAATTCCAGGGAGCAAATTGCTACTTTAGCAAGCAAAAAGGGGAAGCACAACTTTTTCTTTGAACATTGCCACCTAGAAGGCTAGGACTGGGAAAAAAAAAGAAAATCAGGATTTAGTTTTGAGTTATTCTACGATATTTACACAACTGAAATTTAGAATGTTAGATTAAAATTTAATTAATTATAACTATTAATTTATTTTATAGATATTAATACATTAAAATAATTAATTGTTATAATTCAATAAAAAAAAAAAAAATTAATGAAACGGTTGTAATTTGAACCGTAACAAAAGCCATTAGTTTTTCGTTGAACATTCCGAAAAACAACACTCTCGCTATCGCAACAGAGAAATAGAGAAGTAAAATGAAGTTAACAGGAGCAGGAGGAGGAGGAGGAGCAATAAGCGACGTTTTGTTGCTTGTTCCTTCGAGTGGAGCTGTAGCTCTCCAAAAACATCACTTCCATTCTTTCTCCTTTCTCTCTTGTGCCATTTTCAAAGTACGTTTCTTTATTACACGTCTTTTGTGTTTTTGTTGAATTATTTCATTTCCTTCATATGCTACTCCTTTTGCACTTTTCCCTTTTAGCTTTGCCGTTATTTTGTTTGATTTCTTGATTTTGATTTTTTTTTTCATTAAATAGTATTGCTACTTGTCTTTAGTGTTTTCTAAAGACGAGTTTTCAAAATTTTTTTAAGCTATGAATGGTACCTCTGTTTGTTAGCATCAATTTGGGGATTCATATTAAGATTTAGATTAGAACAAAGTGAAAATTGAATGTGATATTTACTTACATAATCTTTTCTTTTGTAGAGATGTCATTCATTTGGCATCCCAAAGCAAGGAATTGGAACAAGTAAGTGCCGCAAAAGAGGTTTAACTGTGAGAGCCACAGGGGATGCCAACAATTATTCAGTGCCAGTCTCTCCTCTTCAATTTGAGTCTCCAGTTGGTCAGCTCTTGGCACAAATATTGCAAACCCATCCGCATTTACTCCCTACAGCCATTGATCAGCAGCTTGAGAACCTTCAGACTGATCGAGATGCTCAGAAGGATGAATCTCCTTCATCTCAAGATCTCCTTTACAAGTTAGTGTTTATATATATATTTTTTTACTTTCTCATTGAACAATTATAATTCATTAAGCCCATCTTCAATTATAATTAATATTTTAAGGAAGAACTATAAAGGAAGCCCTAGAAAACTTTACTTATTTTTCTAATAGAGTAATTCATTTTTTATTTTCTAAAACATCTCAGGCAAGTCCTGCAAAGCTTGGTGACATTAGAATTAATTATATAATACCCATATTAAATAGAGAATTACGAATTAGCAATAGGTTTATACTTTTTGGGAATCTGAAGCATTCTAAACCACTGTTAGGCATTTCATCATATATGAAATGAAGCAATTCAGGTCTGTAGGTATGTTTAGTGAAATTAGTTTGTTTCATGTGTGCTTCTGCAGTGTGTTAAGGCTAAGGAATTTTGGGACTTTTAAGATCTAAAAATTCTGGATACTGGGTTTGGTTTTTGCGGTTGATTTTGTTTGAAATTACGGAGGTTGTTCAGGTTGTGGCAATGGATAGTCTTAGTAAGGAAAAGTTGCTTGAACTTTCTCAATCAATGACGATAATTTTTATGGATTGCTTGATGTGTAGCTAAAGAGGATGGAAAGATACACGGGGAATTAGGTTGAATTCTTGTGCTGATGATAGGATGTTTAAGAGTTGGATACTAGAATTTTAGGGCAGGCAGTAATGATGTGGGAAATGTGACGGCCAATTTGATTCCAGGTTCCTTGAGAAAATAGTACTATCTCCTTTCTGGATATTCAACTAAGTTTAGCGGGTCAGTGTATACAACATTAACATTAAAAGAGCAGTAATAACTATGAAAATAAGGATTGTTTGTGTTGTGTGTTGTAGTTCCTTAGTTCTGCGTCAATAATTCAATTAGCAGTCTTTCACCTTCAGGTTTTAAAGCTGTCATCAAAATGAAGATTAATGAAAACAATTAAGCATCACGAAAATGCCACCTATGACAAATTCGTGAAACAGAATCTTACATGGAAAGGGCTAATACAACTTTTAATAAACACACAACTTCAAGTGCTCAAGATGAGGAAAAGAGGGAAGGTCAAGTGGCAAATGGAATATCAGTGGACAAAAGAGAACAGGAGAATGTTAGTCTTGCTAGGGGCGCTGTCATGGAATATTGCAAGTCTTGATTATCGTAATGATGCTCTTTTTTTTTTTTTTTTCCCTTGCTGCTATGTTCTGCTACAGTGACTCAGTTGTAGCTCCAGTGGTCTCTCTTGTCCCTTGCCACAAATTGATAATACCCGAGAATTACACATAGGAAGAGAGAGGCTGCTGCTATGTCATTTCCTTCTATTGTTCTGTCTTTTGAATATGAGAGAAAGTTACCAATTCTTCTGGAAATCTTTTTTTCTTTTGGTGGTAAAGGACTCACTTAGCTTAGTTGGATGTCTAAATTGCTAAAACAGCCAGGGAATTTGGAGTCCAATTTTGCATCTCCTACAATTTAATTTATTGTGAATCTGTGATTAACAAAAATATAACAACAGGGTACTAGTTCATCCCATTTTGCAACTCGAAGAGTTTGAGTGTGTTTTAGTCCAACAGTTGTGGTGTAGAGAAGGAAAAGTTGTGAGGACCAAATATGTACTAGTGGTCTCTCTTGTCCCTTGCCATGAATTGAAAATACCCTAAAATTACACATAGGAAGAGAGAGGCTGCTACTATGTCATTTCCTTCTACTGTTCTGTCTTTTGAATATGAGAGAAAGTTACTAATTCTTCTGGAATTCTTCTTTTCATTGGGTGGTAAAGGACTTACTTAGCTTAGTTGGATGTCCAAATTGCTAAAACAGCCAGGGAATTTGGAGTCCAATTTTAGATTTTCTACTGTTTAATTTATTGTGAATCTGTGATTAGCAAAAATGTAACAACAGGGTATTAGTTGATCCCATTTTGCAACTTAAAGAGTTTGAGTGTGAAACTTTTTAGTCCAACAGTTATGGTGTAGAAAAGGGAAAGTTCTGAGGACTGTACTTGCTCTGCTGTTATGCAAGAAATTGAAAGTGCAACTTGTACTAGTGACCACAAGTAAAATTTAAGTGGTGAAATTCGTTGAACAATTTTGCAGATGTGGAAATTTTCATTAATGGTCATTTCACACCCATAATTCACCTATATTATATGGCTGCTGGTCTTTAGTGAGTGTATTTAGTTGTTTGATGGATCATAAGACATTGTTCAAGTCTTGAGTGAGTTGGGTCATCTTGTACAAATTGTAAAGGCAAATATTGCATCAAACACATAAAAGGACCATTTCCCTTAAAACCTATCTTTCCTTTATGATTCTGTGTGTGTCTATCTGTTTCAAGAGTGACTTGAGGAAGATAGGGCTGTTATCAACGGGTGTAAGTGTGCTATGTTCAGGATTGAAACTCCTTGTTTGACTCAATAATAATTGAAAAAAGCAGTTGAGCATTGAGTTGTACTCTATATTATGAAATGAGGAATCCGATAGGCTGCTGTTATCTGAATTGTGCCAGATTTAGTAAGACGGCCTCTTGAATTACATACATATTTTATGAATTTCAATCATGGGTGTTCATTTACTTTTTTTTTGGGGGTTAAATTACACCCATAATTATTAATATCTCTGAACTTCAATTTGTGTTCTCATTATACTTGAGTTTAATAGTACTCTAATCAACTTATTAGCTCCAACTCTGATGACGTTAGCTGTTGGCATGCTCATGTGGCATACTGAAAAATGTTCACAGATTAAATTTTCATGAAACTCTTTAAGCAAATGTAGGGGTAAAAATATTCAGGGAAAATTACCTTCTACCTATCTCACGTTCATCAGCTGTCCAGCTGCTAATTTCACCATATTGGATCTAACGACTTGATTAGAATCAGAAGGAACTTGGGTGACTGGAATAGAACAAATTGATATTCAGCAACTCCAATGGAATTAAGGATATACTACAATGAATCATGCGTGCAATTTTTGTTGTTTTTCATTTTGACAATTTTCATTACATCAGAAAATTTAAGAGCATATAGACCAAAGGTTTTGATTGTTTGCTTGTAAGTTTCTTTTCTATTTTTTTGACTGAATTTCTAGTAATGAAATAGTTGATATGACTTGATTTTCATAATTTTAGGAGAATAGCTGAAGTGAAGGAGAAGGAAAGGCGAAAGACACTGGAGGAGATCATTTACTCATTGATAGTGCAGAAATTTTTAGACAATGACATTTCAATGATCCCAAAAATATCGGTAACATCCGATCCTACGGGACGAGTAGATTTTTGGCCAAATCAGGAACAAAAATTAGAATCTGTTCATTCCCCCGAAGCTTTTGAAATGATTCTGAGCCACTTATCTCTTGTACTGGGAGAACGAGTAGTGGGCCCCCTTGATACCATTGTTCAAATTAGCAAAATAAAACTTGGAAAGCTATATGCTGCTTCTATTATGTATGGATATTTCCTCAGAAGAGTAGATCAACGATTTCAGCTTGAGAGAACTATGAATACCTTACCCGAGGGTTATGATGAAAACCGGGCAAAATATGATGATCCAAGTCCAATGAACCCGCTTTGGGATCCAGATTCTTTGATAAGGATTCAACCCGATGATGGAGGTGATAGCAATATGGGTTTCACGGATACTGGTGAAGGAAAATCATATAGACTAAGATCATATGTAATGTATTTGGATGCAGAGACGCTTCAAAGATATGCAACCATAAGATCCCAGGAAGCTATTTCTTTAATTGAAAAGCAAACTCAAGCACTATTTGGGAGGCCTGACATAAGGATTGCTGAGGATGGTTCCATTGACACGTCAAATGATGAAGTGATTTCGATCGCTTTCTCTGGATTGACAATGCTAGTCTTGGAGGCAGTAGCATTTGGATCATTTCTATGGGATGCAGAAAGCTATGTTGAATCGAAATTCCATTTTGTTAACAGCTGATGCAGTTTTTTTGAGTCATTGTTGCTGTTTTGTAAGTATACTGACTCTTTTTAACTTTTGTTCCGGTGAGTAAAAAATGAAATATGTATTTGAAAGATAGGTGGGGACATGAATATGAAATGAGGTCATAATGGCTCCTAAATACAAAATTTGTTTGTAGAAAGATACATATGAATCTCTATATCACTAGTCATTATTGCAATAGGAAATCTTGAACAATTTCGACAGAGGCGACAGGCATTAGGTCTCAACCTCTTGATTTGGCTTGGTGGAAGCGTAGAATATGATGCATCATACAATGGGTGTGTGTATGTATACATGCGCCTATCTCGAGCGCGTGTTGTATTTGTGTTTCTGTGTTCGTATCCTATCCATGCATCATATAGATAGGTTTTGATTTATTTTGACCTCTATAAGAATTGTATATTTTGCTAATTGGAATAAAGTTCGATATGGTTCTTAAACCTTTTGGAAAAGGTTTAATTCACCCTTTTTTATAAACTTTGTACTAAAGGTCAAATTGACCTTAAAAATTTCATTTACACCTTTATTATCTGACAGATAAAAAAATATCATAATGAAAATTATAAAAAGACCCCTAATATTTTAATTAGTTAACAAATTAGTGCATATATTCATAAAAACATTTAATGAAAAAATTAAAAATGTATTTTAAAAATTATATTTAAGGCTTAAATTTATTTTAATATACCATATTACTAGATAAATTTATTTGTTCGCCAATAATGTTTTAATAATTTTGAAATATTGTTAATTTGTATATTAATACATAAAATATCAAAATATTTCAACATTGTGTTAGAATTTTTGAAGTATTATAATATTTGTATTGGCATATTGTTGATGTAAGCGTGTCGACTCGGCATCAATTTCGTTCACTATCCTTTTTTTCTTGTTACGGGAAAGTAGAAGGACAGGATGGAAGTACTAGAAGAGCCCAAGGATGACTTAAAAAGTACTTACAATCTTAAAATTCAGCCAGAAGAAAAGAAGAGTTGCCACTCGGTATCACCCGAGAAATTTTCGGTTAAGGACTAGGCAAACTCGATCCCTCGCTTGGAACCAAATCTGCCAATGGATAAGACATTGGGGTTTGGATATGATGTTAGTAGGACAAGGCTCATATAACACGAGGCATCTCCATATCGCCCAGATGCTAAGTATTACCGGTCCTACTATGTGAAGCAATGCTTATTCGGAATGTGTATAACTGAGAGCCGATAAATACATGCAAATGCAAACACAATATATCCACACAAACACAAAATAGTAGTATATAAGATTGATGATCATGGCATTGGATGATATGAAAAGCATCTATGCATGACAATATAGCATAGCAAGAGAAAATGCATATACATAGCAAAATATGATATATAATATAGAAAGAAAAATGGCATAAGTATGACATACTCAAGAATAGCACATCAACATAATAACAATAACGATATATAATATGTATAGGATATAGTACATAAGATATAGAATATAGTATATAATTAATTTGCTTGTAATTGAAGTAGAGTTAGTGGTTAGCAATATAAATAAATAAGGTAATAAATTGCATAAAAAAGTAAAAAAATTGAATAAAAGATGTTAGCACAAGTAAATAATAGTAATTACTAATGTTAGTGGAAGTTAGTAATAAACAAGAAAATAAAAGTAAAAAGTTAGCATAAATTAGTAGAAGTTAATATGAGTTAATAAGTTAGCTTGAGAGATTGAGAACTTATATATATATATATATATAATATGAAAGAAATGGCAAAATGCTTAATGCAATACATGATACATGCAACAATATAATTCTGGGGTGCATGCAAGGTGCAAATGCATGCAAAGTGATGCAAATTAGGGATACATGTATGTATGCAAGTAATGCAAGTTGGGGTGCATACAATTGACCCTAATTGATCTAAAAATGATTCAAGTACATGGCAGTGATATGCATCATTCACATGATATGCAATCAAACAAGTGAAAATGCAATTCATGATGCATAAATGCAAGCCATAAAAATAATCAAAGCAAAAACATTAGGTTAGTATCAACTAAGCACACACAAACACAATCAAGTTTATTACTTTAAAACAAAACTTGAAATCAACATTTTTAAGCCACTGATTTATTAAAAATCAAAAACAAAACTTTAAAAGCTTCAATAAGCAAATGAAAATTAAGATTTAAAAGAAAAAATGGAAGTTTTAAAGTAAAAACCAAAGCTTTGGAGCCAAGTTCAATCATCCTAGCTCTATAAGTCACTATTTGATAAATCCCTTAATGAATCTTAAGGTTTTAGTGACCCTAGAAGCCATTCTTGGAGTCCTTTTAAAAATATACATTAAAATAATGGAGAACAGCTCTGGGCAACCGATTTTTCTTTATGAATGGCTGGCCAAAAGCCCAACAATGGGCTGCTAGAAGTGATGAACAACTGGCCATCTACATGAGCAGTCGGTCGGCCGTTCATTATGGGTGTCCGATTTTGCACTTTTAATTTAAATTCTTGAAAAATCAAGGTTGCACACACAAGACCAGATACCTCAATAGATGATTTATGTGTTTTTAAAAGAGATTAGCCTAGGAAATAGCTTAGAAACTCACCAAAAATATGAGATTGAGATTGAAATTGAAAAAGGGTTTAATAAATGGGTTTAATTTTGATTTGGTTTGGTGTTTTTAGATGATTTAGGTTATGGAATAGGAAATAAGATGAAGAAAAAGAGGATTTTTTTTATAATGGATTGGGTTTTTTTTGGTGTAGAGAACAAGTAGAGAATGGATTAAGATGTAGAGAAAAGGTTTATTTTTGGTATATGAGATGATTTTTGATTTTTGTAATAGATGCACACACTCCCAAAAACACTAAAAATGAGCCCTCCTTTTTGATACCTAAGACCCACTATTTATAGGCAAATTGAGATTGTAGAATTTAGGTAATAAAGAGGCATATTAAAAGGGTGATTATGTAATAGTATATAATAAAGGGATAAGTACAAAAAAGTACCTTGTGGTTAGACGCTTTTTCACTTGAAGGACTATGGTATTTTTTTGTAATATTTAGGGGTTTGTAGTTTGATTTTACTTGCATTTTAGTAACATAATTAATAATATTATTAAAAATGTATGATGTAATGTTAAAGTAAAATGAATATTTAATTATAAAATTATTTATTAAGTAGTACATCATTTAACCGACTAAAATAAGTTTACAAAAAATAAAAATCATATGTATTTTTAATTTTATTAGGAATAAAAGGAAATAATTTTTAAAATAAATATATAATATTTTTAAAAGTATCTAAATAGTTATATTGATGGTAAATCACATGTAAACATTTTTATTAATGAAATGTAGTGTTATATTAACATTTTTATATAAAATAATAATAATATTAGTTGAGAGTGTATTAAAATATTAGAAAATGAAATCAAAACCTCTAAATATTAAGAAAAATATCACAGTCCTTTAAGTGAAAAAGCGTCTAACTACAAGGTACTTTTTTATATTCATCCCTATACTAAATAACATAAAATATTCTAAAATGGAATATTCCTTGCTTGGTGATCAATTTTAGAAATAGAGCTATATTTTATTACATAAAATGATGACATGGCAAGGTGTGGGTTCCACTTTAACCTTTAGAGGTAAAAAAATTGACTTTTTACCAAACAGTACCCATAACGTGCTATAATTTTAGAAGATAGTTTCAAATTGAAATTTGATCTCGGAAACTTGGTTCTGACCTCGAAAATAGTTATTTGACTAAAGTTTATCTTTTCACTCTAAAGCTTTATAAGGTTAAACCAAGGCACAAAACACTGAAACCAGACTGGAAAATACAATAGAGAAGTCAAAATAAGCCCTTGTGTATAGTTTGACTTATTTAACACTAAAAACACTATAAATAGAAGACTCTCACTTACCTACCCACTAAAACTTCCTTTTTACCATCATTAGGGTTTGGAAATGGGTTTATTTAGGTTTGGTTATGGTTGGTTAAGGTTTGAAAAAGATAAAACAACCACTGTTAGGTAATCAGGTAAGGGTTTAAGGTTTTGAAAGGTCTTAAATTGGCTTGAAAGATAATTTCTCACATTAATCTCTTATAATGGCAAGATATTTTTATGTTTTCATCATCGACTTCAGGGTTTTGAAAATGACCCCTAATAGTTTGCCCCTTGCTTTAGAGGAATTTGTTGTTTTTGTCAAGACATTAAGAATAAATTGTGCATTGATGTCATGATTCCAACAAATAAATTCTGACAAAGTATAAAACAAACTTAAGGTTGAAGAAATCATACTTGATTTATTTTGTCTGCTTGTGCTTGATTCTTATGAACTTTTGCTTGAAAACACATGTTAGTATTGAAATGAAAATTGAAATTGAAATTGGTGATGAAATTGAAAAGGATGTTAGAATTGGGTTTTGAAATTAATATTTTGAAAAATCAAACTGATTTGCTCGATATCAATTTTAAAAATGAGTTAAAATTTTGAAATTTTAAAAACTGATGAGAGGCTGTCCTTAAGTGTTAACCCATTTGTTGTGGATTAAGAGGCTATCATTTAAGTGTCATTAGGTGATAAGAGGTTGTTCCTAAGTGTTAACCCATTCATTGTGGGTTATGAGGCTATCATTTAAGTGTCATCAGGTTCCTCAGAACCATAAATTAAGTTTAAAATGAGTCACTCAAACTTGGATTTGAAGTTAATCTGAAATGAGTCACTTAAACTCGAATTTGAAATTGATTCAAAATGAGTCACCTGGACTCGGTTTTGAAATTGATTTAAAATGAGCTGCCTGGACTCAATTTTGAAATTAATTTGAAATGAGTCGCTTGGACTTGAATCTTGAAATTGATTTTGATTTTGATTTCTGCCAATGATAAAAGTTCCACTGGAAAAAGTATATCTATTTTTATGATCATTTTTGAAAAATTCACTAGAGATAATTTATTATTTTAGAAATTCATTAGGGAAAATGAAGAGTGAAATTTTAAAGATTGATTTGGTTTTGATAAAAGTTCTGTTGGGGAGGATTTATATTGAAAAATCTGCTTAAAAGTTCACTAGGGATGTTTTGATGTTTTAAAATTTGGATGAAAATTTAACTTTGAAAAAGTTTAATTTTGAAGATGTTAATAAATGCAATGCAAGGTGTGACGTCCTCCTCACGTCAACATACCAGAAATCATAATAATCAATCATATTAATCATACTAAAATTAAATTAAAATTTAATGCTTTATATATACAAAGTACTTATATATATCAAGTACTTAAGTTACAAATACATTGTAACCTTTCACACTACCCACTACTATAAAATGATATGATCATGCCAATGGATTAAAATGCACAATGCTATCACTGAACAAGTGATTGAAGTTCTCACCACTGGCTCACCTGAGAAATGCTTTAAGATGACGAACAATGAAACTCAGGATTTTCTACGATATCCTGATAAGAAAAACATTTGCAAAGGAATGAACTTGCAACTCAATAATTAATGACTAATATAAGCATACTCTATCTTCTCAAGAACCAATTAAGAGTAATTAATTAATAAATTCAGTAAAAATAGACTACACGGCTATGTCTTGGCCCATGTAGTTTACTAGTCAAATTTCCTCGTCGAGACATGGCCTGGAATATGGCCGTGTCCCTCACTCACCACACACTGGTGAGTGCCAGTGTCTGCTCATAGACCACCAAGCTGGCGAGCGCCAGTGCTTGCTCGCAGGCCGCTCCTAAGGGGAGCGCCAGACCTTGGCAAGTGCCAGTGTCTGCTCGCAGTTGAAATTTTTTCGGGTTACACACTCGTGTCTAAACACACGGTCTGAGACACGCCCGTGTCTTCAACCTGATAATATAATTCATATACTTTCCAAGAATAAGCAATGTGTGTGCTTATATACAGAACAACACACATCCATATTCACAACCATTTACAATATCAAATACTAAAACATTCATGTGTGTTCTTATATATAGAACAACACACATCCATATTCAATACATTCACATCTCAACCTCTTACATTAACCACCTGGCTCATCCTCACCATTTATTATATATTGGCTTGCCAATTTCTGCCCGACTCATATCTCACTTTCACATTCACAATTTCCACCTAGCTCATATCTCATATTCACACACACACACACACACACACGCACACATTGCCAACATCATTCTCATAACAATTATCATTTTCCATCTCATTCATACATACCCCATCATCATCATGTTACATCCACTAAGTAACATAAATCATCTCCATTCATCTCGCAATAAGAATAAACATAACTCAACGAAAATCTCAATTAACACCACCAATTCACATAATCATAATTATTTAGACACAAAGAGAGAATTCAAGGTATACTTACATTAGTAACCACTTACTCAAAAAGCTTCCCAACTTAGAGTGTAATGACTCCTCTAGTGGGCTCTGCTTCCACCGGCTTCCAGCTCTCTTATAATTGTTCATAATTCATCATCATAAATATATATATCATTCATCCAATATATATAATCAAACATACACATAAACAAGCCCTTAACCTCCAAATCTCACCATCTAACCATCACACACAAGAAAATCACAACCAATATATATACACTGTTATTAGCATGTTTAATGCATGATGTTCATGATGCTCTCAAGAATCACACACTCATCCAATGATCACCAAATTTACACAAATTCTACATACATGAGTCTACTTTCAATCTCAATGGAAATCACCTATTTATCACTTGTAGAGAATTAATTATAGTAATTGTAGCTATATCATATCACACAATGTGACAGAGTGAGCAAGAAAATGTCTGATCCATTTCGACCATCTTAACAACTTTTTTAGCTCAAACACAAAACTTGAGAGTTGTAGAGGACTCTCTGAAGTTTCTCTAAAATCAAACAAAACTAGATTTGGAGCTCCATAGCTCGAGTTATAGTAAACAAATAGAGACTGAAATTTTAGTAAAAACAGAGCACGAATTTAAACCACCCAAACTCAATCCCAACTCAATAAAAAACACAATTAGTTTACCAAGAGATATTCTGGAACTATGAAGGTTGTCAATTACAGCCTAGACTCCAAATTCCACAGCCAAATCCACTCTCTCTCTCCACCAAATCCTTAGTTTCTTTGAAAGAAATTTAAGTGCAACTCAACTCTTCCCTCACACACTCATGCATGCATTAAATGCAACCCACATAGAAGAAGAAGAAGATTGAGCCAAAATTTGTGATATTTATCATTAAATATCCACTTATCTTCTTAATGAAATGCCACTCTTCCCGTCTAATCCTTTAACTTCTAATTATTTCACTCAAGTCCCTATTTCTTTATAATTTAGTCTTAAACAACACCCTAAATTTTATTCTAACAACACCACTCTCTAACCATATACCCCTAATGGTTCACATATAATTCAACAAGTAACTACCCACAAAATGCATACATTTTATATACTTCATGCACACATGGGTGCTAATACATTATGTCAAATCTTAACAATTAATATTAATTTAAATGTATTAAAATTGCATGCCCTCACTTTGCAAGCATTATAATTCTTCCCTCCTTATAAAATTTTATCCCTAAAATTTAATAACTCACCACCTTTTGGAAAAAGATACAGATACTTCTATCTCATATGGTCCTCCACTTGCCATGTTGCTTCACTTGGTGAATGATAACTCTATTTGACTTTCACCATAGGAATTTCCTTATTTCTTATCTGCTTCACCCTTTGATCTAATATTTCCATCGGTTCTTCCACATAAGTTAACTTCTCAGATATTTCTATCTCTGGCTCTTATACAACATGAATCGGATCCGATCGATATCTTCTTAACATCAACACGTGAAAATACATTATGAATGGAAGATAATTCCATTGGTAGGGCCAATCTGTAAGCCAATGGTCCAATCTTCTCGATGATCTCATATGGTCCAACGTACCTTGGACTCAATTTGCCTTGCTTGCTAAACCTCAAGATTCTTTTCCATAGAGATACCTTTAAGAAAACTTTCCCTCCCACCTGATATTCCAATTCCCTCCGGTGTTAGTCTACATAACTTTTTTATCGATCTTGTGCTGCTTTGAGACACTTCTTAACTACTTGAATTTTATCCACCGTTTTCTTCAAGTTGCCTTAATCCTTCTACATCCCAACATACCAAACTTCGACACGTCCTTCCATATAAAGCTTCATAAGGAGCCATGCTAATACTAGAATGAAAACCATTGTTATATGCAAACTCCATCAATGGTAGATGTTCATCCCAGTTTACTTTAAATTCAAGTGCACACACCCTCATCATATTTTCCAAAGTCTGAATGGTTCTCTCAGATTGTCCATCTGTTTGAGGTTGAAATACCGTACTAAAATGCAACTTTGTTCCTAAAGCTCCCTATAAACTATCCCAAAAATAGGATGTAAATCTTGGATCCCTATCTGAAATGATAGACAATGGTACTCCATGTAATCTCACTCTCTCCAAAACATACAAGGTAGCTAATTTATCGAATGGATTAGTTTATTGCATCGGTAGAAAATGTGCAGGCTTGGTAAGTCTATCAACTATTACCCAAACGGCATCATATTTTTGAAAAGTTTGAGGTAATCCCACAATAAAATTCATTGTTATCTTCTCCCATTTCCAGTCAAAAATTTTTAAAGATTACAATTTACCTGTAGGGACTTGATGTTTAGACTTCACTTGTTGACAAGTCAAACATTTAGCCATAAACTCCACTACATCCTTTCTCATCATTGGCCACCAATAAAAAGGTTTAATGTTCCGGTACATCTTGGTACTTCTCGAGTGCATCGCATAAGGTGCATTATAGGCTTTATCCATAATGTGCTTTCTCAATTCACCAACATCAGGTACACACACATGACTTTTAATTACCATTGTACCATCCTCTCGAATTATGAATTGTTCGTTTCTTCCTGATTCCACTTTCCCTTTCATCTTTTGTAAATAAGAGTCTTCCATTTATGCTTCCTTGATTTGATATCCTAGCGAAGGTTTAACTTTCAATATAGCCAACAAATGATCTTCTTTGACATTCACCGACATATTTATAGCTCGAAGAGCTACTAAATTTTTAGTATTGTAACTAACTATTCCCGCGCATTGTTCCACTATTTTTCGACTCCAGGCATCCATCACTACATTCGCTTTCCCCAGATGGTTGTCTATAGTACAATCATAGTCTTTCAATAGTTCCATCCACCTTCACTGCCTCACATTCAATTCTTTCTGAGTGGGGATGTACTTTAAACTTTTGTGATCCATAATAAAGCCTCTAAATCTTTAAAGCATGTACAATTGCAGCTAACTCCAAATCGTGTGTAGGGTAATTGACTTTATGGGTTCATAATTGCCTCGAAGCATACACTATTACCTTCCCATTTTGCATCAAAATACATCCCAACCCTTGCTTAGAAGCGTCTGTATAAACTATAAAGCCTCCCTTTCCAATTGGTAATGCCAAAATAGGAGTAGTGGTAAGTGTCTTCTTTAACTCTTCAAATCTACTTTGACATTTCTCTGTCCATTAAAAATGTATATTCTTCCTCAATAGATTAGTCAATGGTCTGGCAATCATAGAAAATTCCTCACAAATCTTTGATAATATCCCGCTAATCCCAAAAAACTTTAGACTTTGGTCACATTCCGAGGTGATTCCCACTCTATTATAGCTTTAATTTTGGATTGATTCGGTTTTACACCATCCTCCGAGACCACATGCCCTAGAAAAGTAATTTCCTTTATCCAGAACTCACACTTGGAGAATTTAGCATATAACTACTTTTCCCGTAATATCTACAAAGTTATCTGAAGGTGTTGCTTATGCTTCTCTATACTTAGAGTATAAATTAATATATCATCGATGAAAATGATTATAAACTGATCTAAGTACCATTGGAAAGTCTTGTTCATTAGCGACATAAATGCAGCTGGAGAATTGGTTAGTCCAAAGGGTAAAAATACAAATTAATAGTGGCCATACCTCATTCTGAATGCCGTTTTAGGAATAGATTGTTCTCCCACCCGGAGTTGCCAATATCTCAATCTCAAGTCAATTTTGGAAAATACTGTAGCACCTTTAAACTAATAAAGTAAATCGTCGATTCTTGGCAATGGATACTTATTTTTCACAGTTATTTTATTCAGTTGCCTGTAGTCGATATATAACCTCATACTTCCATCTTTCTTTCTTACAAATAAGACTAGTACTCCCCACGGTGAAATACTTAGTCGAATGAACCCTTTCTCTAACAATTCCTCTAATTATTTCTTTAACTCTTTTAACTCCAGTGGTGCCATTCTATATGGAGCTATAGATATGGGTGCTGCCCCTGGAACTATCTTAATCTTAAAGTGGTAATCCTGGTAACTCGTCTAAAAACACGTCCAAAAAATCTCTGATTATTGGTACTTCCATCACCCCCGTACTAACCTTTGTTGTATTAACCACGGTAGCTAGATATGCGTCACACCCCTTCCATATCAAATGGAAAGCTGTAACCACTGTAATCAGATAAGTCAGAACCGTCTTTCTCTTCCCCAAAATCACTATCCTTCTTTGCCCCGATATGCTCATAACCACCTCTTTAGTTTGATAATCTACTATAACATGATACTTAGATAACCAATCCATTCCCAAAATTACATCAAACTCCAGTAATTGAATAACAATTAAGTTTGCATGCATAGTAATACCATCTACAATAATTGGACAATTCCTCATTATTGTATTCACATCAACCATACACCCAGCAGGTATAGAAACACACACATCATACCCTAATGGTTCAATGATGTCATTTATGCATGACACAAAATCATAAGCTATAAATGAACACGTAGACCCAAGGTCAATTAATACATATGCATCTTGATCAAGTATAGTGAATATACCGGTGATAACATCTGGTGCTACAAGAGCTTCCTTTCGGGTAATTGCATATACCCGAGCTTATCTTTGTGGTTGCCCTACCACTCCAGATTGAGTGATAGTGCCAACTCCTCCTCCACGGTTACAACTGCCTCTTCTTCGACCGAAGGTCACTTGTGGTATGTTCTCTCCCATACTGCTCTGTCCGATAGCTTAAGGTTGTTCTACACCCCTTCTCAAAGGACAATCTCTAATAAAATGTCCCAACTGACTGTAGTAATAGCATACGTTGGGCCTTAGTTCCCAACACTCGCCCGTATGCATTCTTCCACATTTAGGACATGCTAAAAAGAAGGTACTTTTTGCTGACATAGCTGAACCCCTTATACTTTCAAAGCATCTAGAACTCCTGCCATAGGACATTCCTCCTGACCTACTAGGCTGACTCATGCTACGTCCTCTAAATCCACCTTTATGAGAACCAGATCCAGAACCTCTAAAGGAAGAGGTACCACCAGCTCGAAATGGTGCAGTGAAAGTACCGATAACTCTTTTCCTTTTAGCTTCCAAGGTGGTTTTTTCCATAATTATTTCTTCAGCCCATATTGTAGTCTCCTACAAGTCTTTATATGTTGGAGGTCGCACCACCAACTTCTCTCTAATTTCCAATTTTAGACCTCTCTAAAATCTATTTCTCTTTAGCTCATTCGTAGCCACCTTCTCCGTTGTATATCTAGAGAGTCTCATGAATCTCATGAATTGTACCTCATAGTTTGCAACTGAGAGGTCATTCTATTGAAGCTCAAGAAATTCAACTTTTTTCTTGTCTCAGTACATGATAAGCGTATACTTTTCTATGAACTCCCTCAAGAATTGAGCCTAAGTCACCATCATAGGCATATCATGGCTTCCCGGCACTGTTTCCCACCAATCCCATGCATCTTGTTGAAACAGGGATACTGCATAACTTACTTTCTTCTCGATTGTACAATCAATCCGATCTAAAATCCTCTCCATACTCTGGAGCCGTTCCTCAGCCACTACCAGATCCATAATGCCTGTGAAAACATTGGCACCTTATTTTTATATTTTCTTAAAGTTCTCTTCCAATGTACTTTCCGTTTGCTTCACTGTCCTCATCATTTGCATAACCTCCTGTATGAAAGGATTTTTGACCATTTTTGGAGCCTGAGATCTCTCCTGTTCATTTAATGTAGGTATGTTTATATGACCATGCACAGACTCTGAGGACTCTTCGGGGCCAGTGCAATGTGCATTATGCTATTCCATCCTACAACATGTGTTTTTGAACATATATTAATCATATGCATTTTCTCATAATCTACATCTCATGCCATGAAATATATATGCAATATGCTTCTAGGTCTCATAAATCTAATTCCCACTTTGATACCACTAAATATGATGCCCCCTCACGTCAACATACCGAAAATCATAATAATCAATTATAATAATCATACTAAAATTAAATTAAAATTTAATGCTTTATATGTACAAAGTACTTATATACATTAAGTACTTAAGTTACAAATACATTATAAACTTCCACACTACCCACTACTACAAAATGATATGATCATGCCAATGGATTAAGATGCATAATGTATCACTGAACAAGTGATTGAAGTTCTCGCCACTGGCCCACCTGAGAAATGCTTTAAGATGATGAACAATGCAACTCAGGATTTTCTATGATATCCTGAAAAGAAAAACATTTACACAGGAATGAGCTTGCAACTCAATAAGTAATGACTAATATAAGTATACTCTATCTTCTCAAGAACTACTTAAGAGTAATTAATTAATAAATTTAGTAAAAATGGACTACATGGCCGTGTCTTGGCCCCGTGTAGTCTACTGGTCAAATTTCCTCGTCGAGATATGGCCTACAACACGGCCATGTCTCTCACTCAGCACACACTAGCGAGTGCTAGTGTCTGCTCACAGACCACCAAGCTGGTAAGCGCCAGTGTTTGCTCATAACTAAAATTTTTTCAGGCTACACGCTTATATCTAAACATACGGTCTGAGACACGTCTGTGTTTTGACCCGTGTCTTTAACCTGATAACACAATTCATATACTTTCCAAGAAATTCACAACCATTTACAATATCAAATACTAAAAAATTCATGTGTGTGCTTATATATAAATCAACAGACATCCATATTCAACTCATTCACATCTCAACCTCTCACATTAACCACCGGGCTCATCCTCACCATTTATGATATATACACATATATCATCAATTCACAATTCACTTATATTGGCTTGCTAAATTCTGGCTGGCTCATATCTTACTTTCACATTCGTAATTTCCACCCGACTTATATCTCACTTTTACACACACACACATACACATTTCCAACATCATTCTCATAACAATTATCATTTTCCATCTCATTCACACATACCCCATCATCATCATGTTACATCCACTAAGTAACATAAATCATCTCCATTCATCTCACAATAAGAATAAAAATAACTCAACGGTAATCTCAATTAACATTACCATTCACATAAGCATAATTATTTAAACACAAAGAGAGAATTCAAGGTATACTTATATTAGTAACCACTTACTCAAAAAGCTTCCCAACTTAGAGTGTAATGACTCCTTTAGTGGGCTCCATTTCCACCGACTTTCGGCTCTCCTATAATTGTTCATAATTCTGTTAGTATAGATGTTCCCTAGGGCCATTATTATATGTAGATATTGTAATATTATCCCTATGGCAATAAAATATTCATTTAAATAAAAGTGTTTATTTATTTGAATGTTTACCCTTAGTATTATGTTGAATGAGTTTATTATCAAGAGTTGATAATATGAGTGATAAACTCATTTGGTACATATACTATAAATGTTCATAGTCATTGGATTAATATATGGGTACTATTAATCCCTAGACTATCACCTCTGTCTATTTTCCTTGATTGGTATGTGATATCGATAGTGGGAGGTAGTTAGTCTCATGCTACTTGATATGAGATATTAGAATAGACATATGGATACTCATGTGATGGGTGGATCGAACTTGTGATGTAAGATTTGTGATTGCATGGATATTCACTTAAGTCAACAATCACAATCTTGGACATAATGGTGTATATGGTCCTTCGACTTGAGGCGACACGGTCATCCACATATGGTTCGTTAGAGTTTGTTACCGCTTACATACCTGTGCTAACCACGTATGGGTATATGGCATGTGGTGGCTCTAATTGGTTATATGTAGGGATGAGTGATCGGCCAAGAAGGAATTCATTACCTGGAGTGAACCGGGATAAGATCCTATGCTATCTAAGTTATTCTTGATGAATAAGTACCTGGCCAGGTCAAACTT
>CATIWO010507746.1:0-10753 GCA_949673435.1 Macaranga tanarius
TAAGTGAGTATCGTTCCCACGAGGAAATGGTCCTAAGTACTAGCTATTAATTCAATCTCTTTAGCTAACAAAATTAAATTAAAATTCAATAATCAAATCAAACAAATTAAAATCAAAACCATCTAATCAATTAACTTAAATTAAATCAATAGAAATGAATTAGAGCTTGGATTTATTTCACTAGCCAATACTTGATTTACGGGATTAATTTATAACCAATTTACTAATTACGGTTAAGAGTAAATTACTCTAAATTACCTAATGTCTCTTTCAAGATCAATTAAGCATGCCAAAATTAATTATCTCCTATTTTCATGGTAAATGAATTAATCAAGGTTCGTTGAGCTTTCTAGCAATTTAATTTATCCCCAAAGGATTCGTCTACTTTCGTGATCGAATTACCCAAGTATTATAAGTTATGAGCTAGCAATTTATACAATTTTCATTGTCAATAAATTACCCATAAACATGCATTCAATCAGGCCTAAAATCAAATGTAAATAAAATTAATCCAACTCATAAAATTAACTACAATAATCAATGAATTGATTAAAATAAAATTCCAACAAGTGCTAAACTAGCTACACAAATTCAAACCCTAAAAACAGTTTAGCTACTCATGATAAAATATTCTAACACTATAAAAGAATCAAATATAATACAATAGATAGATGAAGATAGAAGAAAAACTCCGTTTAAAGAGATCATCATCTTCAATCCTCCTTTTGCTCTTCGGTTCTACGCTTGAATTTTTTGTAGCTTTCTATTCCCAAAATAATTCATAATCTTCCTAGAGTTAAAACTCTTTTTTTTATAGAGAAATATGCCAAAATTCGTCCATGGGCCTAGTTGATAATTTTTTGCCCTCAAATCCTTGCCTTTTTAGGATTTTAGCTTATATTTTCAGCTCCTTAAAATATGGCTTGGATCCTGGACACTCTAGGATTAAGAAATTTCCTAAAAAAGACATAAAAAAGATATAAATTAATTAGGAAACTAAAAAGAAAAATAAAACTAACCTAAATAACTAAAATACTAATAAAACACTAATTAAAATATAAAGAGTAAACAAATTCTAATTAAATACTAAAAAAATAAAATAGAAAAAATAATATAAAATTGACACTAATAAAAGTCCATAGTTATATGCTCCCACTTCCATTCCGGTATAGGCAATGATTGCAATAAATCAGCTGGGTGTCGATGTTCAGCTTTGACTTGCTGACAAGTCAAATATTTGGAAACATATTCTGCAATGTCCTTCTTTATTCCTTTCCACCAATAATTCTCTTTCAAATTTTGGTACATCTTGGTACTTCCAGGATGCACTGCATAAGCAGAACAATGAGCTTCCTCTAAAATTTTCCTTCTCAACTCCTCCTTATCCGGCACATCGATTCTCTTCTCCATCTTTATCACTCCTTGCTCATCACAATTCAAATCTTTGTTCTTTCCACTCTTTATATCTTCCGTCTATCGCGACACTTCTTCATCCGTTTGTTGAGTTTGAACAATCTGTTCCATCAGCAATGGCCTCACCTTCAAGGTGGCTAAAATATAGTCAGGTGCATTTATATTAAGCTCGACATTCAACTTCCTAAGTTTGATCAACATGGGCATCTTAGTAGCACGAATATAATGCAAATTTCCAGTCGATTTCCGACTAAGAGCATTTGCCACAATATTAGCCTTGCCCGGGTGGTATTCGATCGTACAATCGTAATCTTTCAGCAACTCCACCAATCTCCTTTGTCTCAAATTCAAGTCCTTCTGACTGAGAATATACTTGAGACTCTTGTGATCCGTGAATATTTGGCACGTTTCTCTATAAAGATAATGTCTCCATATCTTTAAGGCAAAAATCATCACTGCCAATTTCAAATCATGCGTGGGATAGTTTTGCTCATGAGGTCTCAGCTGTCTGGATGTATAAGCAATAACTTTTCCTTCCTGTATCAATACACAACCTAATCCTTATATCGAAGCATCACTATACATCACAAATCTACCACCTTCTACCGATAAAGTCAAAACATATACAGTAGTTAACTTCTCCTTCAGAATTTTAAAACTCCGCTGACATTCAGGAGTCTAACTATATATAACATCCTTTCTCAATAACTTAGTCATAGGTGATGCAATTATTAAGAAATCTCGAACAAACCTCCTGTAATATCTTGCCAGCCCCAAGAAACTTATAACTTCTGTTACACTCCTAGGTAGTTCCTAATTTACTATAGCCATAATTTTATTTAGATCTACATATACTCCTTCTACAGATATCACATGACTCAAGAAAATCACTTTATCCAACTAAAATTCACACTTGGTAAATTTGGCATAAAATTATCCATCTCTTAAAATACTCAACACAATCCTTAAATGTTCTTTGTGTTCCAAACTAGACTTGGAATACACCAAAATATCATCAATAAACATAATTACAAACCCATCTAAGTAAAGTTTGAAAACTTTATTCATCAAATCCATAAATGCTGCAGATGCATTCGTAAGTCCAAACAGTATCACTAAGAACTCGTAATGTCCGTATCTCGTTCTAAATGTAGTCTTAGGCATATTCAACTTTTTAATCCGTAATTGATGGTATCCAGACTTCAAATCAATCTTAGAAAACACCATATCTCCCTGCAGTTGATCAAACAAATCCTCAATCCTTGGCAATGGGTACTTATTTCTAATGGTAACCTTATTTAATTTCCTATAGTCTATACACAATCTCATAGATCCGTCTTTCTTTTTAACAAATAGTACTGGTACTCCTCATGGTGAAAAACTAGATCTAATGAAACCTTTATCTAAAAGTTCTTGCAATTGCACTTTTAACTCCTTCAATTCCACTAAAGTCATCCTATATGGAGCTTGAGATATGGGTGATGTACCCGATAATAATTCAATCTCGAACTCAATTTCTCTCTCAGGGGTAAACCCGGTAATTCCTCTAGAAACACATCCCCAAATTCATTAACTATGGGTACTTCCTTCAATTCTTTTCCTTTATTGCTTTTATCCACTACAAAAGCCAAATAAGCATCATACCCTTTTCTAAGATACTTCATAGCCATCATAGCAGAAACTATCTTAGTTGGAGTTTTTCTATTATCTCCCACAAAATATACTTTTCTACTATTCTCCTTTTCAAATATAACCTTCATTTTAAAATAATCCACATTGGCTTTATAGCGACTTAACCCATCCATACCTAAAATAGCATCCAAATCGCTCAATGGTAAGGGCATAAAATCCCATTCTAACTTATCGTTTCCTATTTTCACAGCAACATCTCTGGTGATCTTATCATAAATCACGCTAACTCCTATAGGCATACTAACTAAAAAAAGTTCATCTCTATCAAACAATTCTAACTTATTATGCAGAACAAATATAGAGGATATAAATAAGAATATTGCACCCGGATCAATTAATACATAGGCTAACTTATTACAAATAGAAGCCATACCCTTTATTACGTCTGGTGCATTCTCTGCCTCTTTCTCAGTTACTACATAAATCCTCGCTTGTTGAATATTTCTGGTTGCGCTAGTTTGTCCCGTAGGCCTCTCCTGAGCTTGTGCAGCCTTACTAGCTTGATTTCTTGCCCCAATGGGTCATTGCAGCAATGGGAGGTCTGCTAACTCTCTCAGATCTAGGAGCACTTAACCCTTGCACTGAGGGTTCCCCAAACATACCCTTAGTATATTTACAGGCATAATGTCCCATCTCATTGCATTTGAAATAGCGCCCATTGCTCTTAGCGCAACTGCCCATATGATTCTTATTGTATAAACTACACCAAGGCAAATTCATTCCTCCTCTCGAAGCATTTCTAAAACTATTCGGTCGAAATGAGGGCACTGGTTACCTCACAGACATTTGATTACCCTGAGGTCGAAAGTTTCCTCCTGATCACACATTGCCTCGCGAATAAGGATTAAATCTGGATCTTCGACTATAGTTACCCCTCCAAGGTGGTTTTGAAGATCCCTCTTGTTGATAAGATTTAGCCTTATTTGCAGATTCCAATTCCTTGTCAAGTCTTTCTTGTTCCATTGCCTTCTCGACCCAGCCTCGAAAGGTCGAACCGACATACAGATTTAACTTCCCTCTCAGGGATACATATAGTCCATCCTAAAACTTATCGCTTCTAGCCTCCTCAGTGGGGTATATATCCTTTGCATACTGGTATAGTTCCTCAAATTTGTCCGTATAATTCTTGACAGATATCGATCCTTGTGTTAGATTCACAAATGCAGCTTTTCTTTGCTTTTAGAAAGTCTCTATTAAGTACTCTCTGTCAAACTCTTCCTTAAAGAGTTGCCACGTCAAAGCTTCTTTATACAAATTTTTGATTCTCATCAGCCAATCATCCGCCTTCCCGAACATAAGTCTGTATACATTGCTTACTTTCTCAATATCACTAAGTTACAATGTGTTGAAAGTTTTGTCCACTATTTTGACCCACTTATTTGCTTGTCCTGGGTCCAGTGTTCTATAAAAGTCATCAGCCTCGTACTTCTTTGCATGCTCGATAATATCTCCCGGCTTTCTGTACCTCTCACGCTTTGTTATCACAGTTGCCATTATTCTCGCTAAATCGGGAGCATCTATGTATACTATTGGAGCTACTGGCTGGTTCGGTATATTCATAAGTATCTCTGGCAGTGGTGTATAATACACATTCCTCGCCCTTCAAGGAACACGCTCAAAGATTGATACTGAAGCAGCTGCTATAGAACTTTTTTATAAACTATCAGCGCGGACATTCAGTCTATCATCTCTCTTATTGCCAACAGAAGCTGATGATGAAGATGATTCTCTTATAGACATTCGACTCATATCAAGAACAATTGTTATCTCCACTAGCCTTATTCCATCAGGTTGGACATCACATCCTCTTCCTTTACCTCTAGCTCTACCTCTATCACGATCTCTACTAAGACCTCTATCCTGGTTCCCAATCATTCCACCTCTAGTTCTTGCCATCTTCTGAAAATCAAAATTATAAAACTTTAGAAATCTTCATCATCATAATATCTATACATTTCTATGATCATAATTCATCAACTCAATATTCCTCAATGTCCTTAACATATAACATGATATTTCTTAGTGTCTACAGAACCTAATAACCTTAAGTTCTAATATTAAACTTGTCACATCTTAACCTCAAACAATATACTATTACACAATTATATATATATCCTTTAATCCTAATTATTCAATTCTTAATACATAATATGAGCTCTTAAGGTTATAATAACAACTATGTAATCTTAATCCTTAATTATAACCAATAAACCAATATACTCTTATAGACAATCATTCACTATATAGAGAAGGAGATCTTAATGTGATAACACATTTACTTAAATGTAATATAATACCTGTATAAATTTAAACCTCAATGTTCAGTAACCATATTAATAAAATCACTAAAATTATGTAGCATGTTAACACCACTTATTCATTTGAATTCTCTCATTCTTAATATCATCAAACATCATTTCCATCATATAACCATATTTCAATAATTTCGATGGCAAGATGATGACTTAGAAAATACACCGAATATCATATAAATATAAAGTACTAGAGTGCTAACCATCCATCATGTCATAAATATATACATCATCAGAATATATACAATAAGAGTACTAGATGCTAATACAAATAATACAGATATACAATATTATTTGCCCTAGCATCTATCCCTCTAAGATCTCGGATCTTTGTCCGGCATAAGATGGTGGTGGTGATGATAGTAGTAGCAACACATATCCAGTCCCAAAACCCTCAACGTAAATAACTAGCCCAAAGGCTCAAAAATAACTCTGGTGACACGTACTGGAGGGTGTGGAAATGACTGTAAGTAAAAAGCCAAAATGATGCATCCACAAGACTGTATCACACTTAAGTGAGGTTGACCTGGACATCCAAAGAGGTAGCATAGTAGATGTGGAAAATGGTGTATACACTATCTAAATGCTCCTCTCACACAGATGAAACTCATGCATCAGCTCCAATGGGCAGAACAGTGACCTTAAATACTAACTCTACATCTGAGTCATGACAAACAATATATCGTACTAGAGTCTCTGCTGCGGTGACCTCGTAAACCATGGTAGCCCATTGTACAGCCATACTGTATAGCTAGACTCTAACTAAGCTATGAAAAATATTTTAAAAATAGTGGTGAGTAATTCCAAAAGAAAATTACCCAGTGAGCAACTAGTATATCTTTAAGATAAAATCATTTATCCAAAATATACTTTATCTAAAACACAGTAATCATTTCAAAACTGATAAACACTCACAATATACAACATCATCAAAATGACATTTCCAAGGATAATATCTCCTTTCCACAAAAGCATTTGATAAAAGACTTTTGTCGCATGAAGGTATTTAAATATTTTCATAAATAGTACAGGCCGAAACATAATAAAGAATATAAACTTCTTTTTCCAAAAATGAGACTCGAGGCAGTTAAATCGTTGTATAAAATCCTTGACTTCTTTTAAAGTTCAACCATTGACAAATCCCAACAATTTGGGGTCTGAACTCTCCATTTATCAAAATAAAGAAATTTCACATAAATTTTCAAAATCTCTCAATTCAATACGTTGAAAAGCTTTATTCCATAATTATAATTAATATGGAAAATCTCATAAATTTGTTTAGTTATCACATCAAGATTTCATACTTTGGTTTATTATATAATTTCCATTTCAAATGTTATTAGAGTTGAGAATTTCATTCATTTGAAATAATCTGCATTATTATCATTCACATCTTTCTCAATCGACAAATTTCATATAATTATCTCATAATAGATAATTCTCAACCCTTCCCCAAATGAACAGCAATATACAAACAACTCTCTCACAATATCTTAACTTTGTTTTCATGGCTCACACTAGCTAAATCACATATTCATTCACAATAGTATCGTATGCATACATTTAAACCACAAGGATTCGTCCCAAAGGCACCTTTGAATCCCTGCGCTGTCCCAAAGATAGTTATCAATCGAGTGGCCAGCTCATCTTTACCAACTCATCCCATATACATATACATATATATATACACATATATATATTCTCATTCTCAATTATTCAAGTATTAATCGTTCTAAGGCTTGTGCATTATTCACATTCTTTACAAGGGCATGATTCTGTCATTTTTTTTTACTCTTTATTAATTATTCATAATTATTTAGTCTCTTTGTTTGAGACTCAGTATAATAGGATATTCAAGAATCTTTTAAGTCCCTTAGTTCAATTATTATCAATAATTATAAATTCTTAAGGATTGAACTCGTTTTCTAACATTTTAAATATTATGGAATGTTATTCTAATATTCGGTTAATGATTACTCTTCAATTAGAACAAAAATAGTCAAAATACGGTACATTACGGGTTGTAGAGGCTCCACCTCCGCATAGGGGCGCCGCCCTCAATGAGCGGAGGCACCGCCATCCCATTAGAGGCATCCGCCTTCCCGTTACTAAGGCGTCGGCTTGCCAATATGGAGGCGCCGCCCTCCGATTGTGGAGGAACCACAACCGAGGTATGCAGGCGTCGCCTGTACGAAGAGGCGCCGTCTTCGCGCCCTCTGGTTTGATAGCAGCGACAGAATTTAACTAAACTTCAATTTTTCAATACCCAAAAGCTCAGAAATGATACAAACAACACTCTTAAACATATACACAACATATATACAACCCAAATATGTCTACGTCTAGCATTTAAATACCAATTTCTCATACTTAAACTAAAATTCAAATCAAACAGAATTTTGAAATAAAACTTCAAAGTTTAATGCCACTCACGGTTTTTTCCAGCTAGATCTTTGCTTCCTTTTGCTGAATCCGAAATTCCTCAAGCTTCAGACTACCTCCTTCTTTTCTTCTCCTCCTTCACTTTTTCTTCTTCTGCCTTTTCATTTTCTCCTTCTTCCTTATTCTCTTCCTCCCATACTTTCTTCTGTAGCAAACCAACCACTTATCTTCTTTTCTCCACTTCACTCCCTTCTCTTTTCTTTTCTTTCCTTCTAATTTCTTTTGTTTTCATTTGTTTCATTTACACCCAATTTTTCTCTTTCAATTTCATCATCCCAAGCTTTCCATTTAACATAATCAAAACTCTATTTCTTATGTTTATATTCTTAAAAATTTTCACCACAATAACGATAATAATAATTCTCAACAACATCAACTTAATATAAGATAATCAACTTCTTAATTATCCATTCCTATAATGACGATTAACTCCAATTATCATCAATTAAATAAAATAAAATAGTCCTTAATTACCATTAATCCAATTTAATCCGGTTCAAGGATACGGATGTTACAATATATATATCAATAATCGTATTTAATTTATTAATATTGGACCTACTAATCTAACATTTAATGTAAAATAATAAATCTTATTTTAATTATTCAATCAAATTATTTTAAATCACAAAAAAAATAAATATTAAGTTAGTAAATAGCATTTCAAAATATTATAATTTAATTTATATTGAAAATTTTAAATTATTCTTCAATAATAAAATTGTAATATAATATACTTTTTAATAGTTATGGTGTTGTTATTATTATTCTATAATATATATTATTTATGCAAATTTTTCATATAAATAATATAATAATTATATGGTATATTAAAGTGTATTATAAAAATTTTAACAAAATGTTTATAATAAAAAAATGATAAATAAAACTATCAAAAAAATTATTTAATTTTATAATAAAATTATGAAATGGTTTGTAGTTTAATAATTTAATTTGAAATATATCTTTATATATTTTTTTAATTTGGAGAAGAATCAATCTCCAAATTGAATTGAATTGAAAATTTTAACTTTCGAATTAAACAGAACTGAAAATTTAGAGTAATTTCAGAGTTTTAATTTTTAATTTTTCGATATTTTAAAGCAATTTCAGAGTATTGTATTATCCCAATCAAAGTGTTAATGATAATATGTATATTTCTTCTAGTTTTGCTATGAATGTTTGGGTGCTCTCAAATCTTATCTTGATATCCTCTTATGCGTGAAAGATTTTGGCGCCACCTTTGTTAAAATCTATCAATATCTTGTTGAAAATGATCTAAGACGTCGAATACATGTTTTCTTCATTGTACTAGTGGAATATTTTTATTAAATTAAATTTTACATTTATCTTAGATTAATCATCAAACATTAATTTTTTTTGTTTTAAAATTTTATTTCATATTTATACCAAGTATTGATTTATTTTTATATTTAAATTTTAGTTTTATTTTGCCAGTAAATATTTATATAAATTTTTAAATATGATGCCATAATAAAAATATTTTTCAAATATTCTTCAATGAAATGTCACATCGTATATATAGTCAAATGTTAGATATATCCCTCATCCCCCCTCCCCTTCCAAGACCAAAAAAAAAAATGTTAGATATATTAATTATGCTCAAAAAAATGTTAGATATATTAATGGAAATACAAAATAAAATTAGTTCCAAAAAATCGAAAATAAATTAATAGACATCTAATGAGAGGGTGGTTGAGTGATTACTTTATTTTAAAAATATAATAAAGTTAAAATTTATATTCTATTATTGTCACTTTATAAAATTAATTTTTACATAATTTACAAGGAGATAACTACCCTTATTATACAGTTCATTAATATTTAGGTTATTTGACCTCATATTAATAAAAAAAATATATTAGATAGACAGATTGAAATGAGAAATAAATTATGAATTTGAAATAAAAAGAAATTTCAAGTACCAAATAGGAAAAATAGTTTTTTTTTTTTTTTTAAATGCAACTTGTTAGGAATTAAACTTGATAAATTGGTAGTAGAGTTAGCTTTACATATGTTGTTAGTTTTTATGAAAAAAAATAATTATATATTTTATCATATCTATTTTTTAACTTGAGTTTTTTATTAGAATTTTTGATGAAATTGTAATTTAGGGTATGCATTGTATAAAATAATATATTTTATATTGGATTAATAACATTTACAATATCAAAAAAGTTATATGCCTTTTTAATTACGTTATGTTAGTTCTAAAAAATCATAATTAAATTTTATAAGTTTTCTTTGTAAATGTTTTATTAGTCCTATATATTAAATAAAGGGAAAAGGTACAAAAAAATCCCCTATCGTTTTGCCCTAAGTGTAAATATGCTCCTAACGTTACTCGATGTACAAAAAACCACAAAACGTTATGAAAATGGTATAGATATGCCCCTCCCACAAACGCCGTTTATCAGAGCAGTAAACGGCGTATGTGGGAGGGGCGTATTTGTACTATTTTCATAATGTTAAAGGGCTTTTTGTACCTTGAGTAACGTTAGGGGCATATTTGCACTTAAGGCAAAACGATAGGGTTTTTTTTGTACCTTTTCCCTAAAGATGATATGGTTGAATGATAATAATCTTTTGTATTTATGTATTATGTATGTTTGTAGGTATGTATGAGATATATATGTTGTGTTATATGAGTGTGAAAAACACACACAAGGTAGAGAAAAATATTTTAATATTTTGACTAGTTAAAAATAATCATTTATAAACACTTTTTAGTCAGTTTAATTATTTAAGTAGTATTGTTACAACCTATAAGGTACATCTAGTAATATTTAAAAAATGTTAATATAGTTTATTTTTGATAAATTCAGATAAAATATAAAAATTAACAAATGTACTTAGTCTATTTTTTAAAATAT